>JBAIAA010000469.1:0-271599 GCA_037893245.1 Crossaster papposus
TTTTATATGCACGTCAAATAGTTCATGACACAATATGTTGTGTACACAAATTACCACCATGAACCAAAGTCAACGGGACAGTCTTCGTGGAATGTGTACAACATTGATCTGAAAATACCTGTATTGTGGAATTCAATCCTTTGTAAAGGGTACCCTAGACCATGGAGGTAGGAAACACCTACCTCCATGCCTAGACCAACTGATTCTACTGTTCTTTCGAAATATTCAAGTTTTTCTCTCAGAAAGGACCACAATAATAATGAACAAATCCCGCTGAAAACTAAAATTACATTTTCGCCTAGAGCAATGTTCTCCTAAATCTCACTTAAAACCGTAGTAAACAGTTCTGACATTTTCTACACTGATAGTTCACTGATCGTACAGTCTGCGAGTTTATATAATAAATTTAATTATTTACAAAAGATTTTAATGCAATTTCACCCACCATCGCTGCTGCCACTGTGTCACTCTCGACGGTCTAAGTACTACGATACGGTACGCATGCACGAACGTGCGAAGTCAACACTTCACGGCTCGCTAGCTAGCTATCCTACATGTACATGTATGTACGCTCGAATTATCCAGTTTGTAGAGATCAGTGGTACCGGGTACCAGTACAATACGCGAAGCAAAGCGTAGAATACATGCTGTATAAAACTGCTCATAAATTTGTATCCCCTCTGGAATCTGAACCAATCAGAGTGCTCGCATAGAATTCGCTAGCGATTGTCATAGGTTGTGTACAAAACTGAAAACGAATTGTCCAAGTCGGTAAATTAACTTCGAACTCTGCACATTGGGTACGAGGCAACCGCAACCTCCCCCCTGTATACCGAGTGGACCGCTATTACCGACTTGGCACCAAGTCTACCCTGTTCTTGATGTGCATAACTTGTTCTTGCGAAAGCCTGATGGATAGGTGGTGTGTGTTCTTGTTCCGAGTGCAGTGTTCACGGGTTGCGTTCCTGCCGTTCGAGCGCGAGAACCGAGTTCGTTTGTCAAGAACAGACCGCCCGAACTCGGCCAAAACATCTATCGCCGGAGTGTTTCCGTTTATTCTGCATTACATTTTGGTTTTTTTTGTTATGCAATTTAGTAATTTATAAATCCCAGCCTTGAAATCCTCATTTTCTTATATAATTAGCCCACAATCGCCAATCGGCAACATTGGTTTACTACTGCCCTTAATCCAAAACTCTCACTATAGGCCTAGGCAAAGGGCAATTAACCCTCGGAGAAACCGACCCAAAACTCGGAGAACAAAACCCCAACGTGTCACTTTGGTGCTCCCTCGAGACTATAGACGATGTGCCCTCTCTTTACATCTGTATTCAAATGAGCCTGGCAGTAACACGATGTGTGCGCATACTACCGGGCACATTTGAATACAGATGTAAACACGTGACGTCAGAGGGCACATCGTCTATAAAACTGTGTTTGTGGGGTTTGAGCATATCAATAGACCTTCCCTGGACACGCACACCAAATATTGAAGCATTCTAGCTTATCAACAATTCAACACCCCATGGTTGCACTTAGGTGCTCAGGCGGAAGGCATTATGTGTAATATACATATATGTATAGAACTGAGTTCACAGGGCTGGATTGAAGGGTGAACAAACTATGTTTCAAACATGCTTTTACAGCCTATAAAACGGGTGGACGGTATACAAGGATAGTTACCCAAAAAAATCAGCGTAATTAGCCTATTTTTGTTTAGTTATATACACAAAAGTATAAAATAGGATATCCTGTTGGTATATAATGTGTAGTGACTTTCTCAAGCTATGATAACTCCTTCATATAACCCCACCCACACCCCCATACCGACACGGCTCGACACAAAGCCACCGATAAATAGCCTCCCCCAATAATTCTGACTATATCTGATGAATTATTAGGTCATGCATGGTAGCCGCCAGTGTTTGCCAGCGGTTTGTAAGGCTAACATTGGTCCATCGATATTCAGATCTTCTGTTTTTCTGGTTTGCATTAAAATCGAAGCTCGCATTTGCAAAATGCCTAATAAATATAATTTAAAGCCAAGGCGTTGTGCTTCCCCCTCCTTTTTTTTTAGCCGTTTATAATTAATTGTTGCATCGTCTAAAACTAGTTACGCGGCATGCAATGCGTCATTGATCTATTCTTGTCGTTCGGTGGCTACCTGACCTACAATTTAGACGTCTGGGCATAAAATAATTGTCTCCGGTCAGGGAACCAAACTACCCCCAACACCCCCCCCCCCCCTCCCCCCCCGTCAACGCACCCTTACTGTGGTCACGCTACACTCCCCTCCCCCCCCTCTACACGTCTCCCCCCCCCCCCCCCCTCCCCTAAGCCCCCCCCCTCCTCAAAAAAACAACAACAAACCCACTCGCGGACACATATTTACAGTGCAGTTAAAAAATAATTTGTTTAATTGCAGTTAATGTATATATAGGGTTTTAAAAAAGCCAACTTAGTCCAGCTGTATAGGAATATAAATATTTAAACAAAATAATGAAACAAATATTTGAAGTCACCAGTATAGCTGTAAGAAGATCCTAATTATATTTTAAATCATGTTCCATCGATGTTAAGTCCCGTTTGTACCAGTCCCTTGTTCAGCCTTAAATTGTTTATAATTATACGGTTCAGCAGCTTGGATCCCATTTACCAACGTGGAAAGTCATCAACTATATAATAATTAGGCCAAATAAAAGAAATAAAATGTTTAGCGTCACCGCCCGCTTCCTTTTTAGGGGCCGCCTCCTTTTTTCTTTTCTTTTCTTGTTTGAAACAAATGATAAATTTTGACCATTTTGGTAATTTGTTTATGTATTTTTTTTTTTTAAGATAATAACATTTTAAGATCGTATTTTAAACTTTAGCATCACTGTGTATATGCTCTGGAGATATATTTTTTCTAATAGGAAGGCTAGGGTGTGACGTGTAGTCGTGTACGGTGCACACATGACCGACCCACATGACTTTTGATTGTTAATCGTTGGTGAACCATGTTTTAATTTTAAATTGGAAGACAGGGTGTGACATGTTCACTACATGACTCGAATTAAGATGCGTCGGGCGGCCATTTTGAAGGGAAAAAAAGGGGGAAAAAAGGCCTCCTTCTTCCTTTAAAAAAAGGCGGACGCTAAACATGTTTTTGTGTTTTGTTGGCCTAGTGTGATACAGCGTTCTGCAGCGAGACTGTGCTTCAACAACTGTTTTCAAGAGGTAATAAGTGTGACCCAAATGCTAAACCAGCTTGAGTGGCTATAGGCAAGCGTGTCGTCTCTCCATCAGGCTTAATTGATGTTTAAAATTAAACCCACAACCTTGTTGACAATCATTGATTACATGAACCACCTCACCAAACCACTGAGCTCCACAGACAAGACGGCGGCATCATCCTGTCTATATGCAAATCCAAGTCTATAGTTATACCCCAACAGCTTAGTTTTCCCCGGACAATCACACACTAGAACGTTGCTTTACCACACTCGATTATATTACAACAGCTTCAAATCTGCAGTGGTAGTGAAGAACAACCTCAAAAAAACACCGTAATTAGGCCAAATAAAAAAATATATATATTTAGCGTCATGCCTTTTTTTTTAAAGGAAGGAGGATGCCCTTTTTTTCCCAAAATGGCCGCCCGACACATCTTAATTCGAGTCATGTAGTAAACATGTCACACCCTATCTTCCAATTTAAAATTAAAACATGGTTCACCCACGATTAAAAATCAAAATTCATGTGGGTCGATATCATGTATGCACCGTACACGACTACACGTCACACCCTAGCCTTCCTATTAGATTTTTTTTTTAATTTTTTTTTTAAACTGAAATGGTCAAATTTATCATTTAAAAAAGAAAAAAAAAAAAAAAAAAAAGGAGGCGGCCCCCCAAAAGGGAAGCGGGCGGTGACGCTAAACATGTTTTTTTTTTTTTTTTTGGCCTTAGTGCCAATCCGTAAACGCATAATTGGGTGTACTGTCTTTACACATATAGATAATTATGTACAGTAACATGTACACAACACGTACGGGAGGTGGTGGTTTGATCAGCGTTAAGGATCTATGCGGCTCTGAAAAAAAAATCACCTAAAAATCACCAATTACCAATTTGTGTTTTTTTTTGTTTTTTTTAGTTTGTTTATTAAAACACCCTTAATATTACTTTGATACACAAAATATAACATTTGAGGATCACCTTTCGGCATCACCTTTATTTCCAAATCTACCGTTACAACGGTTTGAATTGGTAGTAATCTTCTTGTTATTAAGAAAAAAACATGCCTTCTGTATAAATCGTGGTTGGCCGGTTTTAAACGGCGCTCATTAATATACATGACACAGTTTAGCCATTCCTATTGGTCTAGCTAGCCCGACACGTGAGTATGTTTAAACGGCTCGAACATGGCTCATCAGTCTGTTTTAAACGCCCTCAGGTGTCACATTAAATCTGGACTCCTATAAAGTCTGGTCTATGACCATTTTGTTGGTTGAAACCTCTAACATCATGCGCAATACAACCAATAAGCCATTTGCGCGTGACCCCGAGTTAAATTTAAATAATATCTGGTACACTGACTTGTTCACACAGCTTGGCACAGTTTAACTTTAAATTCTCCAGACCAAAGACACTGTTGCTATATCACGTGATTCGGGGCAAGCTTTTGCATAGTTACGTAAGAGACGCTCAGCACCAATACATTGTTTACAATGGGTGAGAATGGCAAAAGGACACCAAACCATTCCAGAGCTGGGGGTTGCTAGCGTATGACGCGTAAGGCTTGCCCCGAATCACGTGATATAGCAACAGTGTCTTTGGTCTGGAGAATTTAAAGTTAAACTGTGCCAAGCTGCGTGAGCAAGTCAGTGTACCAGATGTTATTCAAATTTAACTCGGGGTCACGCGCAAATGGCTTATTAGTCAGGTTCATAATGTACATAGTGACAGTTTTGTTCACTTTTTTTTGTAGATTTGCTAAACTATACATTTTTGGAAACGTTAGGATATACTCAACATGAAAACCAATGTTTACATTTGTTTTTTAGGTTCTTTTGAAACAAAATAAACCTTTAATGTGACGTGACACATGAAAAGTCATTGGGTGTCACATTAAAGGTCCATCATTTGTTAATGCCATGATCTCTGGAAGTATAAGACCGATTGGGTTCAAACTTGGTATGCAGGTATGTCGGGATGTGTTATAGATATACATTGAAGTGACATCATGATGACGTCATCGTGTTGTTGTTTTTTTATTTGATTTCATTTTTGAACCTTTAAGCCATATCTCATCAACAGAACATAATACATTTACAATTCTGTTTGTAATATGTTTATTGGGTCATAGACATATGCACACAATTGTGAAAAATGTGTGACGTCATCATGACGTCATCAAAATGCCATTGCACTGGCCGCCATAAAGAACCTGAAAGCAAATGTAAACATTGATTTTCATGTTAAGTATATCCTAACGTTTCCAAAAATGTATAGTTTAGCAAATCTACACAAAAAGTGAACGAAATACATAAGAAACCCGACTAAATAGCCCCAATGCCATATCACTCCGCATAACGCAATTCCCGCGTCCACATCACACAATATTGGGCAGCATAACGTGCTCGTCTATGGCACGTTGATGGACACAATACAATAATAGCTGGAGCGGTATACGTGTTCCTCAAAACACGAGGTACAATTGTGCAACAAAATCGTTGGAAAACGTTAACTATTTAACATTTTCCGACTTTTTTGACCGAAAGGTATTAATGAATCGGAATAAAAATGCGGTTAGCCGGTATTAAACAAGTACATGTATGTTTAAAACCGGCCTATGGGCCTGGACGCTTGTATGCCCGAGCAAAAGGCGAGGGATTATTATCAATTTTAAGGCACATGAGCCGGTTTTAATTATGTGTAATACTGGCCAACTACGTTTTTATTTCCATGTATGAATGCCCCCAAAACAAGTTAAACAATAGACGATGTGCCCTCTGTTTACATCTGTATTCAAATGCCCGGCAGTATGCGCACGCATCATGTTTTACATCAATTTGGTTAAGAGATGACATCAGAGGTCACGTAATTCAAAGGCGATCTGACCTTCGACGTCACTCTTTAAGCAATATGGTGCTTCATATTTTATAATGTCCCAGGTATTTATGAATAATAAAATCGTTATTGATCGATTTTAGACAAAACAACAAGCATAGCAAAGAGAAGTGGGCATGGGTGTCATTATTAATGTTGAGCACGACGCGAAGAGGCATGTGTGCAAAAGGTCAAAACCGCATTATAATGCGATGGGGTCACGGAAATAGTGCTGAAATGACATCAATATCATAACAATTTCCCCATTATCTTTTTACCAACGAATCTGTAGCCTAAAGACTTCTTGATACATTTTATTTTGTGACCTGTTCCAATGAAACCCGGACAAAATCGCACAATGTGTTTTATTGCAATGTACTTGTGAAGTCATTTCGGGATGAATTTTACCATTTTTAGGTTTGGGGGTTTTCTGAATTACGAAATATTATTCTACAATCTCCCTAAATTTGAACATAATCCATCACCCAGAAGTGTTTTTTGGTGCGAATTTTGAGAAACAATTGTGTATAGAAATAATATGGCATTTCTTAACTTCAAAGCTGTTTATCTCATAATTAGGTTGTCAGGGTTTTAAATCCTTCCACCAGGGGAGATAGGGTAAGGGTATTATGTAAATGATACATCATTTAAAAGCCGAGAACCTAGAGAATTTGAAAAAAAGAAAAATCTAAAAAACTAAAATTTTCAACTTTGTTCGGGTTTCGAGCATGTCACCTATACAGAACCATTATCTTCCCACACCACGAGTAAAACCGGTTTACACCGTTCGTTCCAGATCGATCGAGCTCGACCAAAATATTTACTCTTGCTTTTTCGATTGATTCGCTGCCTCATGCTAGGAGTCCACTGGGCCGCGCCAGTTGGTGCCAGTTTGCGCCAACGATTATGTGATTGGCGCGTAGTGGCTCGCTGTGGCGCCGAATTAATGTCCGCTCGGCATGTGTCGCCAAGTGGAATAAACTGGGTGCCATATGGCGTGCGCCAAATGCCACCCGGCTTGCTCCAAAATGTTGCGCCAGTTCGCGCCATTACACGGCCATTTGATTCCAAAATTCACCCTGTTGGCGCCATTCGCGCCAATAGACGGCTACTTTGCGCCACTTGGTGATTAGTTTGTGCCAAAGGTCGCCAAATTGGTTTGAACTTGCCGCCGCTTGACGCTACTTGCCGACTATATAAATACCGGCCATCGGCTACCTGGTTCAGACCCTCCTCAGCTGCTGTTGCTAGGAGTCCACTGGGCCAGCGCCAGTTGGTGCCAGTTTGCGCCAATGCAATTTGCCGTGGCGCCTAGTGTCGCCAATAAGGTGCCTAGTGGCGTGTAGTGGCTCAAACTGCCTCCCAACTGGCTCGTGGTGGCCCGTAACGGCACCAAATTTGAATGTGGCGGCAAGAAAATTTCAAAATGTTTGAAATTTTCGTCGCGCCACTTGCATCGAGCAATCAGCGCCAAGTGTCCGCCAAGTGGCACAAATGGCGCGAACATATCGCCCTTTGGCGCAAACAATCCGCCTATTGGAATCCACTGGAATGTAATGGCGCGCGCCAAATAATTCCAACAGAGGCGGATAGCCCGCCAAAGCGCGCCAAATGTGCAGTGGCGCGAGCCAAACGGCACCCGATTGGTGACTACTTCGCGCCAAATGCCACCTGGTTGCCCGCCATTCGGCGCTACTTGCCGCCTATAAAAGCAGCTGAGGAGGGTCTGAACCAGGTAGCCGATGGCCGGTATTTATATAGTCGGCAAGTAGCGCCAAGCGGCGGCAAGTTCAAACCAATTTGGCGACCTTTGGCACAAACTAATCACCAAGTGGCGCAAAGTAGCCGTCTATTGGCGCGAATGGCGCCAACAGGGTGAATTTTGGAATCAAATGGCCGTGTAATGGCGCGAACTGGCGCAAACTGGCGCAACATTTTGGAGTAAGCCGGGTGGCATTTGGCGCACGCCATATGGCACCCAGTTTATTCCACTTGGCGACACATGCCGAGCGGACATTAATTCGGCGCCACAGCGAGCCACTACGCGCCAATCACATAATCTTTGGCGCGAACTGGCACCAACTGGCGCGGCCCAGTGGACTCCTAGCATGAGGCAGCGATTTGGTGCCACTTGGCGGACACTTGGCGCTGATTGCTCGATGCAAGTGGCGCGACGAAAATTTCAAACATTTTGAAATTTTCTTGCCGCCACATTCAAAGTTTGTGCCGTTACGGGCCACCACGAGCCAGTTGGGAGGCAGTTTGAGCCACTACACGCCACTAGGCACCTTATTGGCGACGCTAGGCGCCACGGCAAATTGCATTGGCGCAAACTGGCGCCAACTGGCGCTGGCCCAGTGGACTCCTAGCATAAAATACGCGATGCGATGGGGCGTGGTGAGGTTTTTGGCCGAGTCGATTACTGACTGTGCTTTGGGAATCGCTTGTGCGAATTAAAGTTATTGGTTACACCATTTGCTTTTGCTGTAATTTTCGAAAATGGATGGGTTTAAAGGTAGGAAACACCATTGGTAATTGCTGGAATTATCAGGAATGGGTGGATTTGGGGGGTTGTATTTTATAGTAAATATCGTTTAACTGACCTGTCCGAAGTTGGATGCCGAAAAACAGCGAAAAACAGCGTTTGTTTTCAACTGGCGCCGAGCAGTTTTTCTAATGTTATCTTTGTTTTTTCGCGATCGCCGTCCGGCGAATGTTTGTTTATAAATTGTATGTGTCGGCAAATGGCTTTTAGCGCCGCGTTTGTTTGTTTTTGTATTTTGTTGCGATGTCCATTACTTGAATTACAGTTAAATACTGTGGCTAAATACAGCACAGTACATTTTGCAGTATGTTTTGTACAGTGTAATTTACATAATATGGTGTCCATTAAAGGTAGGTTGACTTTTCCTGAATGGGTAGATTTTTTTTTTGGGGGGGGGGGGGGGGGGGGCGGGGGGGGGGGGGGGGGGGGGGGTGGGGGGGGGTTGTATTTTATAGTAAATACCGTTTAACTGACCTGTCCGAAGTTTTACAGTCAAGAAAAGCACTAAAAACAGCGTTTATTTTCAACCGGCGTCGAGCCGTTTTTCTTATGTTATTTTTGTTTTTTCGCGATCGCCTTTATAAAATTGTATTTTTCGGAATAATTACAGGATATCTAGCGCAATCATTTTTCTGGATGCCTAGAATCATGATTTACTTTCAAATGAGTAAGATATTTATAAATAATTGGGGAGTAAATATTTTCGATTTCTGCAAATGGTGTATCCTACCTTTAATTTTGTTTGCTAGGAAATACGTAACTATAGTATTATGTCTTGACTAAAAGAAAGTTAAAACTTGCACCCAAGTACAAATGTATAGTCAATTTGTTAATAACAAGTTTAATGTTCTCCAGTCGAATTGGACTAGTGGGATGTAAGAATTATTTCTAGAAAATATAAAACATCTATCAAATAAACAAACAAAACTGGCACAATAACACTGTTAAAGAGTCAATAGTTACATCACCCTGAGATTCTCCATCTAACAAACTAGTAATTGTCCGTTTTGTTGATCGTATACGTTTGGTAATTGGAACCCACTGTTTGTTTCAATCCTATATATATATCATAAAACTAACCTGTAAAAATTTCATTTCGAAAGGTGGCATAGCAGCTTTTGAGATATTGCCGAAAATCTGGAGTGGTTATGTCCAAGCAGGAAGAATAATCTGCATTGGAATACACAATTTGAGAAACGTCACTGCAGTAACGCTTCTCAGATTCAAATTTGTGGGGATAAAAAGGGAGGTATCTTTTTCCATAACCGCAGACTTCGAAGTGAACAGTTTCTGAAAATGCATTATACTATCCAAAGCTGCTGTACTTCTTACCAAGTAAATTTGTATTGCCATTAATTTTTGGAGTAATTACCAAACGTATACGATCCCTTTAATAAAAAAGGCTATTATGTATTTTTGGTAAGACACTGCCATTACCTTTACACCAACAAAATCAGTATTGAAAATCATCTCCATAATTTATACAATGATTATTTTGCCAAGCAAGAATTCCATATGCCTCCGCACGTACCACAACAAACATGTCACACCCCCCCCCCCCCCCCACAATAATTTTCCCATTAAAGGTAAGATACACCATTGGTAATTGCTTGACATCTAGCTAAATTATTTGGCTGGGTGCCTACAATCGTTGTGTACTTTCAAATAACTAAGATATTTTGTAATAATTCGGTAGAAAAAAATTGGATATCTGCAAATGGTGTATCATACCTTTAAATGTATTTTATTTTACACTGAAAATTGTACTTAGTCATTCGCGGTGAACAAGTCGTCAAATGGCCCAGTATTATTTTCCAACGACAAAGCTGCACAAAAAAACCACCAATAATTACAACCACGTTCCGAAAGCGGAATTCCAGTCGTAATTGCGAAAGGTTTTTCCGCTTAGCGATGATAGATTTGCTGTGTAATAATACTGCATAATGATAAATCACCACGCACATGAATCCGGCTGAAACCGTGATTATACTTGTAACCATTAGGCCTAATAATAATAATATTAATAATCATAGCGCTTCACACTGACGTCCCGAAGCGCTTTAATACAATTATCAACACGATTAAAGTAACAAAACATGATTTAAAATAAGAAAGTCTTGAATTTAAAATTCTGTTCAGTGGATGTACCCTGAAATCCCCGAGAATGTAATGTTTTGGATGTTTATACTTATCCTATCTGTTTACATCGCACACGACGGTGTACGCATACGTTTTTCCTGTCGTTTTCATTCAATGTTTGATACACATTGTGTGTGACCATAAATTACACGGAGCACCAATGCACAACCAAATGTGGTTTCTTAGACGTCCGTCTTCCGGCTGGAGTCACGACTACACCCAAACAGCTCGAGTTTTGGCCGGGTCACTTTTGTGACCTCCAAAACTCGTTATACACAAGATCAAGAAAAACACAAAAACGCCCAGTTTTTAAATGATAGTTGTGTGGATGTTTCTATCCTAGTTTTTAAATGCTCTTTGCGACTAACCTCATTTTGTTCAAAACGCGTTTTGTAGCCCAACTGGGCGCTTCCAGGACAGAATTTTACCGTGACTGTCGGAAATACTGAAATGCGTCACAACTTCAAACTACAGGAAAACAGGGTTGTAGTCGAGTCCATGCAAGTCCGTTCACAAGTCCTTTCGTGAAGCCAGTCACAAGTCCCTTTCATAAAGGCAGTCACAAGTAACTGGATGAACAATGACAAATGAATGCTTTTGTCTAAGCTGATTTGAATAGCTTGTGATTTGAATTGGAACTGAAAGACTTGTGATGGACTTGCATGGACTTACATGGACTTACAGGGACTTGTGATGGACTCGACTACATCCCTGCAGGAAAGAGAAGGAAACCAGAATTATGTCGTCTGCTGAGTGTGTCGTCTGCTACTCAAGTTGCTTGTGACGTTAAAGGGATCAAATACGTTTGGTAATTACTCAAAAAATTAATGGCACTGAGGTTACTGAGGTTATGGGAAAAGATATCACTTTTTATCCCCGAACAAATTGAATCTGAGAAGCGTTACTGCAGTGACGTTTCTCAGAGTGTGTATTCCAAATGCAGATTATTCTTCCTGCGTGGACATAACCGCTCCAGATTTTCGGCAATATCTCAAAATCGCTTCCACCTTTTGAAATGAAATTTGTACAGGTTAGTTTTATGGTATATATCTATAACTATATAGGATTGGAACAAACAGTGGGTTCCAATTATCAAACGTATATACGATCCCTTTCACTGACAGACCACGCCGCTGTAACAATAAACAGACCAACTTATTTTCACCATTAAAAAACAAATCAATTTCATTGCATCTTTCATTTGTAATCTTGATGGATTTTTTTATCTTTTCGGTCATCAAGCTAATAACCACCGAGGTCTACGATCCCATCAATGGACAGATTCGTGCTTTTCTTTATATTTCGCGCTGTTTAATAAACGTTCTCTGCATGCTTCCGAGCTAAATTAAGCATTAATTAAAACAGTCTTGGGATCGAAAATAGGTTGATTGATTGGTTGATTGATTGTTGTAAACCGCGCATGCGCACAGCTACACTTTGATGCATTTCCAATGCAGATTATTTTTCCTGCGTGGACATAACCGCTCCAGATTTTCGGCAATATCTCAAAATCGCTACCACCTTTTGAAATGAAATTTGTACAGGTTAGTTTTATGGTATATATCTATAACTATATAGGATTGAAACAAACAGTGGGTTTCAATTACCAAACGTATACGATCCCTTTAACGTGTGTGGCAAACAACTTTCGGTCACGTCTTTTCGCGCCTTGAGTTATTGTTATTGGTTATTGTTTCTGGTCGAAGTTTGGACGTCAGACAGCTCTTGGTTGAGCAGCGCCCCCAAAAAACCGCCAAAACACTACTCAGGAAACGTATAGTTTATAAAGCGCCCGCTTCCGGTCAAAATATGCCTCACCGCGGTTCCGTGGTGTTTTTCACCGACACGTCATCGCCACTCAAGAAAAGCGGTCGAGAAATTAATTGACGTCCGCTGCAAATGGACGACTGCCTTGAACCAAAAAACAAAATAGACGCATAAACAAAGCGATCTGCAGCTTTGTGATTAAAAATCTAAGATTAAAAATTGGTCACGGAATGTATTTTTGTGTTTACTGCGAGTTAATTCATAGCCAACCTGTCAACAGCTCGACAGTATCGATGTAGCGACTCGGTCACAAGAAACACGTACGACCCTTAATATTTCACACCAATTGACCGAAGGAGAAGATAAATTTATCATTAAACACATGTGATCCAAATTAGTTTCTCGACCAAATTTGTGTGGGGGGAAAAATAAGATGCGGGCAGGTTTTTTTCGTGTGTCTTCCCATTCTTAAACTCAAAAAGAGCCATATTTCCTCGATCTTTTTGTGCATTAAAAGTGTGACCATCTTTAATAAAGAGTATGGCTTATATTTAAACATCTGGGCGAGATGGTTAGGTATCATAGCTCTTCTCAAACGGGTGGAAGTTTAAAAGAAGTGCGTGTATTTGCATGCAATGTTTCGTGTTTAAAGGTAAGATACACCATTGGTAATTGCTTGAATTATCATGAATGGGTGCATTTGGGGGGTTGTATTTTCTAGTAAATACTGACCTGTCTGAAGTTTTACAATCATATAGATGCTGAGAAAAGCAAGAAAAACAATGTTCGTTTTCAACCGGCGTTGGGCAGTGGTTCTTATGTTGTTCTTGGTTTTTTTCGCGATCGCCGTCCAGCCGGCGCGATTGTGAATTTTTGTGTATAAAATTCAATTTTTGGGAACAATTATAAGATCATTTTGCTAGATGCCTACAATCATTATTTTTTTTAAATGAGTAAGATCTTTCCTAAGAATTCGGTAGTACATGTTTTCGATATCTGCAAATGGTGTAACCTACCTTTAAAGCGGTGTGTCACACAGGGGCCATTAAGCAAATGGACGCAATATTTTAATACGGTGCCACATCATGCTATGATAAATAATTAGACTCCACGCCTACATAAATTATGCGCCGATCTTAAAGGGTTCGGAGAAAAGAGTGCCATTGTAAAAATGACTCAAATTTTCGTAATTGTGTAATTTTCGTGATTTTGGTTTTGTTTTCTTTTAATAACTGTTAAATTTTCTGTTTTATTACAACCTAAAATTTTGTGGACGTCTGCAACCTTCCGAGAGAAAAAACGCGTTCTTGTTTTGGACACAAACAAAATACTTAAATTGTGTATTTCAATTTCAAAATAGGTACCCATTTCACAATGAAATTTGAAGAAGAAAAAAAGCACGCGAACATTAATTAACTTAAATAATTAACTTAATAAATCTATAGATGTTAGCTGCTATAAGGTAAACAAAAAATACAAAGATTTCCCCTTCTCATACGTTGGCGTTTCCCAACTGAATGAAGATAAAACAATATGGCTTCCATAATTGTACGCGTTGACCAAAAGACTCAAATTTACTTGATATGAGGCAACAAGTTCAGTCAGAGTCACACCTCTCGAAGTTTATATAAATCACCTCCAATTGTACTTCGACACCTGACATGTTCTAGTCCCGTCCGCGTCGTCTTTATTTGTCTTTATAACACACCTCTTCCTAGTTCTGTATTCTGGTTGGCTGAAACACGGTCACGTGGGGTTAACTAATATAGGCTAGTGCATGAGATTTGCGCCACCGTGAATTTGCGGGAAATAGTTCCCAAAGCGGGCAATAGACTTAAATTTGTTGACTGGTTACAGCGCCCTCAAGATGTTTGCCAGGCTCATCTTAATATAAAAAAATGGCGTTTTTTTTTCTTTTTTCATATTTTGGACCAGGGTGTGTTATAAAACACATATGGACTAGCATGATTCGGTCATCAGAGCACGTCTATCCCCCTCGGGCCTGTGAGTGACCAGAAGGGGGACCTATTTCCCTCGGCTTTTGGCCTCAGGAAATAGGTCCTCCTTCTGGTCACTCACAGTCCCTCGGGGGAATAGACGTGCTCTAGTGACCTCATTGCCAGTCCATACTATTTCCCAAGAGCACAGATATACCGCCGAAACATGGCAGCTTGATACTGCATGGTGGAGCTAATTTACTCTATGTAACCGATAACTTGAAATGAATCACACGTACAATACAATATAGCAATAAAATACCCTTAATTAATAATGGAATTGATGTACCGAATATTTATGAATAATAAATTACTGGTACGACCAGCTGCTAAATAATTATAACTGCCGTATGGTGGTATGTGCATGTACGTGGAACGAATGGTACCTTTCGCTTGATGTTTGGCATTGTTGAAGATGATCCGTCATCATTTATGATTTATGTCCGTGCAAATACATGCATAATATTACTATTAAAGGTAGAATACACCATTTGCAGATATCGAAACATTTTACGGACGAATTATTAAGAAATATCTTACATATTTGAAAGTAAATATGGATTGTATGCATTCAACAAAATGATTGCGCTAGATATCCTGTAATTGTTTTAAAAAAAAATATAATAAATAGCGACCCGGCGCAAGCGGCGATCGCGAATTTTTTTTTTTTTAAATAAGAACCACTGCGCGACGCCGGTTGAAAACGAAACCTGTTTTCCTTGCTTTTCTCAGCATCCATGATTGTTAAACTTCGGACAGGTCAGTTAAACGATATTTACTGTATAATACAACCCCCCAGATCCACCATTCGTGATCATTCAAGCAACAACCAATAATGTATCATACCTTTAAAGAAACAAAATTGGGTTTGCTGGTCAAACATATAGAAAGCACAGACGCGTGCTTATAATGGGATGTCAAAATTAGCGGTGGTACGAATTCGGTTGAAATTCGGTTGTGTGTTGGTTTCGGTTATTATTTGAGCAAAGTTGATTATTGACTAGACGGGGTCGGACGTACGATAATGGAGCAGTGAGATTTGCGCACACGCACGAGTACCTCATTTTGAAGTTGAATTGCAACGGTGTTGCACTTGCAGTGGAGGGAATGTTGTTCTGTCCCGCGAGAAGCTCATTGTGCGTATCGTATTACATACGGTATGTCGGGACCGACTACAAACGTTGGTGATGCTCCTGTTTCGATCTATCGCTAAGTGTTATACGGTGGATGACAGGAAAACCTAATAGCGTTGCTCCACTGTTACTCCGCAGTTGCTAGATTCGATTTTGGTGTTCGCCTTTTGGGATTGTCTTCTCGCACCAGGTGCACATCAGGCCCAGTCTAGCCATGAATAACTCGGATGAACACCGCACATATTGTGACCCGGAGCTTGAGCAACTTGTCTTGACAAGCGAGAACGTCTCGTCCTACACGTACAGTTCAGGGGACACCACCGTTATTTGTATCGTCATGCCCATCATACTCGCCATCGCCGTGCTTGGCAATGGCACGTTTCTCTTCGTCGTTGCCCGTGTGAACTGGATGAGACAGGTATCGACAAACGTCTATCTGGCGTGTCTAGCCGTGGTCGACATCACCTTCGTCGCCGTGGCTGTCGGGGGAAAGTTGTCGCGTTTTCTGGCCTCGCCCATCGTCACGGACGAGTCCGTCCTTGGGGTCCTAGGGTGCGTGCTGCTGTACTTTGTCTCGGATCTGTGTTTTTACGTTTCGCTGTTCCTGATCACGCTGATCTCCTTCGGAAGATACTCCGCCGTGTGCCAACCCTTTGCCTTCCGCAGCAGCTCCGAGGGAAGGAAGGGGGTGAAGTCTCGGATCGCCTGGTGTTGGGTCATCAGTGCGGCGGCTGCCTGCTTCAACATCCCGGACAGATGGGTGTGGAAGCAGACCTGCCTCACCTGGTTACCCACTGATGAGATCCCCCGCAACCTGCCCCGAGTCATCGGCAGCTGCAAGTCGGTGGTCGACTGGTACTACAACTTCTCCAACTTCGTGCAGGTGGCGCCGTTCTTCGCGACGATGTTCGTCAACTTCGCCCTCTACCTCCTGATCATCAGGAAACTCAGGCAGCAGGCCGAAATGCGACAGGGGCTGAGCAACGAGACCGCTCTGGAGCAAGCCCAAGTCAGAGACAAGATAACACGGATGCTCATCGTCAACGGAACTACCTACTTTGTCTTCTTGGTGCCGTTCGAGGCACTAGCGCTTGGGCTGACCATCGAGAGCCTCAGCGGAACTCCTTCGGTTCTAACCGAGGATCAGTTCTCGCTTACCCTCAACATCTGTAGGTGCTTACTGTACATAAATTCAGCTGTCAATCCATTTATATACACTTTAATGAGCCCGGCCTACAGACGCGCCTTCGCTGATGCACTGTGCCCGGCAACTACAAACCAAGGAGCGTCGTCTCAAGACCTCATTGGAATGTCAAACATACAAACAAAGCGGACACCAGACAGTGACAGGCGACAGCATTAAGTGCAATACAGGTTTTTAAAGTCGTGCACACACAACTGGTTTTTGTTTGCAATTACTTTGTATAATCATACATGTACATGTATAATTAAATGTCTGACATTCAAAGTACTCATGTTATAATTGTTCACCAAATTTGATGTTTTTATGATCACTTGATACTAACTTTCGTCCATTTTTATTCATTTTAGCTTGTCGTGCATTGCTGTATCTCCTAAAATGTGGGTGGTTTTAGTTTTACCAACAAAATGAAAAACAATTATTCACTAAATGCGCAAAACACACATTAACGACGTTTCCAGGTGTCATTATTGTTGTCCTATGTTTACAACACAATTATTGGGGCCAACGTCAAAATCTCCAAACATTTCATGTTTCGGATTGTTTACTTATCCTATTTCAATTCAAACATCTGGTTGAAAAGAAACAACCTAAATGTCTTACCGTTCCCGAGAAAAGATGAAAAAATATCAACACCGGTTATTTACATTGGACACGACGGAGTACGCTTACGTTTTTCCTGATCGATTTTATTAAATGTACGATACACGTTGTGCGTTTGTTTGTGGGGTAAATGGAGGACACATGCCTGGCGACACGAAGGTGAATTGGTGTTAGGGTTAGAATCGAGGACGTCCTCGATTGAGATTCGTGTACAAAACCAATGAGAGCCGACGGACAAAGTTAGTAGTACAAACAAAGAAAATTATCGAGAGGAACAAAAGAAACTCCTCGATTTACACCATAAACAAACGTAGACGTGCGTGTCAAATAAATTACACACAGCACATTTGCACAATGTGGTTTCTTACACGTCCGCAAAAAGCGAACACTTTTCGTCTGGAATCGCGGCTATACCCAAACAGCTAGGCCTAAGGTTGTTGGGGTCGCATAGTGTACCCCGAAACTCGTTCTACACAAGAATAACGCCCAGTTTTTAAAAGAGGGTGATGTGGATGTTTATATCCTACCTTTGCTCTTTTCGATTAACATAATTTCGTGCAAAATGCGTTTTGTAGCCCAATGGGGCGCTTACATGGCGTAATTGAATAATTTCCTTCTAAAGTTTGTTTGTCGTGCTTTTAAAGGTATAGTATACAACATTGGTAATTGCTTGAATTATCATGAATGGGTGGATTTGGGGTGTTGTATTTTATAGTAAATATCTTTTAACTGACTTGTTCAAAGTTTTGCGATCATAGATGCCGAGAAAAGCACGAAAAACAGCGTTTGTTTTCAACCGGGGTCGAGCAGTTATTCTTATGTTATCTTTGTTTTTTCGCGATCGCCGTCTGGCGATCGCGAATTCTTCTTTATAAAATTCAATTTTTCTGAATAATTACAGGATATCTAGCGCAATAATTTTGCTGGATGCCTAGAATCATTATTTACTTTCGAATGAGTAAGATATTTCCTAATAATTCGGTAGTAAATATTTTCGATATCTGCAAATGGTGTACACTACCTTTAAGGGATTGCGGCCTGAACAATAGATTTTCAAATTAAATTGATAATTTTCTAGCATTGTATTTGTTATGGGTTTTCGAATGAGACGTACCACGAACAAAATCGGCCAACGGCAAGTAATTATTTAATTAAATTCATTTTTTTTATTAGGAGCGTCTCGCTCCTAATTCATAATTTTTGTAATTTGATGTGTGCGTGTGTAAACACCTTCCATCGTGGCCGTCGGACAAAAGAATTTGGGGGCAAACAATGGGGCCACGAAGACAGAAGGTGCACGATTCCAAATCGTGTACAAATCCTATAGCCGTGTTCGCACTGGATAAACATTTTGGGTAATTTGACCATGACGCCGGGTAACATTCCGATTGGTTGATCTTCCCACCGTCCGCACTTGGATTTAATTGACGCGGGTAGAATTGCCGAGACCATGGGTAGGCTAACCGAGCTGGCTCCAAAACAATAAAGAGGGCGCCCTGCGTGACCTATGACCGCGACTTGACGACCGGATCGTCTGTTCCCGACGCTAGCTCTCAACATTAATTTCTTACATAATGGGTGATGGAAGATTTAACCGAGACGTCGCGTCCGCACTGGATTTTCTGGCTCGGTTCTTCCCGGGCACATTTGGCTCGGTTAAACTACCCACGCGGCGTAGGTAAGTTACCTGTGAGGAAAGTTACCCAGGCTGTTCGCACTGGACTTGAAATGGGTAAGTCCAGTGCGAACAGGGCCTATGCAGGTCAAACAAGGGAGGGATAACGGTCGGACAATGCCCCGTCCACGATTGAAGGTGTTTACACACTTGCGTGGGGGGCGGGGGGGGGGGGGGTGCAGTTTGCACAACTGAACTGGAGCGCGCAATTGGCGCAGTAATGCAAACCACCTTTTAATTAACAATGCAAACAAATCAAATCTATTCATAATAGAGTACGTGGTCTTCGTTCAAAATTCGTTCGGATTGAAATTTTGAAAAAGCACGGACAACCCAATTTTTAATCTTGCACCAGAACTAATTTCTGTGGGACATCAATTATTAAATGTCACCAAGTGGTCATTGTGACTCTCTCTGATATTATAGAATAACTTTACAAGTCGTTAGGATTTTTTTTTTCAGTAGCAAATATTTGTTTTGGGCTGCTAAGCACAAAAATTTGCTTAGCATGAACATTTGTCCTTGGTAAAAACAAGGTTGCAGACTAAATTTTCACGTGATCTTTATTGTTTTTGATTTTTAATCAGATGTTTTTTTGCTTAGCATAAAAAACACGTAGAATTTTGGCTGATAACTTGTTTTTAATGAGCAAGACGTTTCTGTGCTAAGCAAATTTTTTTGCTTAGCAGCTCCGTGAAATTGGCCCCTGGTTCTAGCATATGGACAGATGAATTCTCATCATCGTTTTGATTGTTATGTATGTGGACATTTTGCTGATTGTATGTGGTCGCCTCCCCTGTATGTGTACGTATACATGTGCATTGTTACTGTGCTTGCCACAGAAAGATCGTCTTTCAAAGATCGTCTGAGGATCTTCTTTCATGTTCACAGTAAATATGCGCAGTAAATGGCTTATTCTGAAAGTAAATCCACATTGTAAAGATTGAAACGTGTGGAGACATCTTCTGCAGATTTAAAATCTGTAATTCTATACCTCACTATAGTGCGCCAGCACAGTGCGTAATAATTAGTATATTCTACTGGATTTCACGAAGAGGCGAATTTGGCGCGTACTGGCTTTTAGCGTCTTCAAGTTCACGAACAGGCGAATTTGGGGCGCAATGGGAAAATGTATACATTCTGACTCTCACCTCCACGGGCGAATTTGCTAATTTATAGGTTTTTTTCGTTTTCACGAAGAGGCAATTATATTAATTGATTAATTCTGTAAAACTAATCACCTATTTTTCTTAACGTTTGCTATATTTAAGAAGAATGGATTCTCTTCTTTCCCATGATACCTTAATCTTGTATATTATATAGATATTTATGTTTCAAACTGCCAAACGAAAAAAGGACGAACTTTCCAAGCGAGTTTCTCGAAAGTTTGTTCAGACCGTGAAAGGCTAAATTCGCCTCTTCGTGAAAACGGTGACGGAATGTCTGTTGGCGACTCGAAATTTAGTCTACAGTTTTGTACATGCTTTTTGTTGCTACTCTCTATAGCTCACTCTCAAAAAGATTGAGTCTCGAATAAAGACCACTCTAAAAAGAGTGAAATTGAGTATTTCAGACTGAAAGCAAATCCAAGTTCAAACCACTCAAAAATATTAAATGTTCACTCAAATTTCCAGTAAAATTCAAGAGTGAAAATGTACTCTTTTCGAGTGGTTTTGTATAAGAGACTCACTCTTTTTGAGTGTGTATTTTTTTTCTATTTTACATACCAAGGGTGATCGTTTTCCAGATAATGTTTGTTCTCATATACGTTACTTGTATGGGGCGACTAACATGGGCAGCAGGCAGCGATTTTTCCCCCAAACGACATCGCCATAGAACTTTTTTTTTAGCGCATCTGATTGGCTATCTGTTACGTCATGGTAGTACATTTTACTCTCAATTTATTGACCCTAGGATTCTCAACTTATTGACCCTAGGACTCCGGGTTTTATTGACCTTAAGACTCTCAACTCATTGACCCTAACCCTAACCCTTTTTTATCCTAGGACTCTGGGCTTTTTGACCCTAGTACACGTCATGCAATGCGACACATGGATGAATGGAAGACGTAAATGTTAAACAACCAATCAGATTCGCCAAAAAACAGTTCTATGGTGATGTCGTTTGGGAAAAACAATTCGCCACCGGGCACGAGCGAATGATTACTTGTTCAATAAAAAGAGGGTGCTTCGTGAGTTAGATAAATGTGGGTAAATGCAACAACAACAACAAAACAACAACAAAACACGCGCCCTTGCTACTTTGTTAACAACATCTTAAAGGTAGAATACACCATTTGCAGATATCGAAAAATTGTACTACCGAATTATTAAGAAATATCTTACTCAACTGAAAGTAAATAATGATTCTAGGAATCCAGCAAAGAGATTGCGCTAGATATCTTTTAATTATTCTGAAAAATATAATTTTATAAATAACATTTCGCAATCGCCGGACGGCGATCGCGAAAAAACACAAATAACATAATAATAACTGCTTGACGCCGGTTGAAAACAAACGCTGTTTTTCGTGTTTTTCTCGGCATTCATGAATGTAAAACTTCGGACAGGTTACCTAAACGATATTTACTATAAAATAAAAAAAACCAAATCCACCCATTCATGATAATTCGAGCAATTACCAATGGTGTATACTACCTTTAAAGAGGCGAATCATTTAATGTTTGGTTTGGGATTTTTAGTGACTGCGAAGTCTGCCGTGGCCTCGCCGAGCCCTTCAGCGGAGAAGGCCCTTATATCCACACGGTATCGCGTGCCTGTCGTCAACCGCTCGATTGTAAATCCTCGCTGAGACGCGCCGTTTATGAATATGGTCCTGGTCACCGATAGAGGGTCATCATCTTCATTAACTGTAGAAAGATAAATAAAAACATTACAGTAACAAAAACTGTTATTGGCGTCTGTAAATATTTATGCTATTTCACTTTCGCAAACAAATCTCTTGGTTTTTGTTGCGGTACCCGCTGCTATTCAAACCAACCAGCCAGTCAACCCTAGCTAGCTAGGTCGTCGAGTGGTAAGACGTCCTAGTCAGGTTTCTTATGTATTTTCGTTCAATTTTTGTGTAGATTTGCTGAACTATATACATTTTTGGAAACGTTAGGATATACTTAACATGAAAACCAATGTTTACATTTGCATTTAGGTTCTTTATGGCGGCCATCTTGGATTTTTTTAATATCATTTTGATGACGTCATGATGATGTCTCACATTTTTCACAATTGTGTGCATATGTCTATGACCCAATAAGAATATTACAAAAAGAATTTTGAATTTATTATGTTCGGCTTAAAGACCATACCTGCATACCAAGTTTGAACCAAATCGGACTTATACTCCTAGAGATATAGGGCATTAAAAACAAATGGACCTTTAATGTGACATGACTTTTCATGTGTCACGTCACATTAAAAAAAAAAAAATTCTCAAAAGAACCTAAAAACAAATGTAAACATTGGTTTTCCTGTTGAGTATATCCTAACGTTTCCAAAAATGTATAGTTTAGCAAATCTACAACAAAAGTGAACGAAACTTTCAATATGTACATTATGAACCTGACTATCTGCACTAAAAAGCAGATGGAGGGTTCAAGTCCCAGCCGGTGATTTATTATGTCTAATCAACAACACTTGAGTGAGTATACAGTGTTTATAACAAAAATACGTCGGTGAACGGCAAAACCTAATATAGACTGGCAGGGGGAGGGGGGGGGGGGGGGGGGGGAATATAATGCTGTATAAAACAGATTGTTTTACCCGACTAACCAATTGTACAAATCCTGTCGTCACTCACTCTATTACAAGTAGAGTCATCACTTAAAATTGTACATCTTGATTCATTGCTTAATTCAGGCCTTTGTTTGTTTGGACTTCAACCCCCAGCATCCCATCTCCGCCTTTTTGAAAAATACCGCTTTCGGTGCATTGACACTGATAAAGTTTCCATTCTGACAATCACGTACCATCCCTTACAAGGCTCACAATTTGTGACCGATAGGGCCTAAAGACTAACGGGCGCCAGTCCCACTCAATTTAACCTGACTGATCTGATGTTTCCTGAGATACATCAATAGGTCAGTTTCTATAGATATCGGTTCATCAGTCAGCTGTCAGTCGAAAAAGTAAAAATGCAGGTATTGGTTTGTTGATTACTTCATACTGGGTATACAGGAAAGAGTCTGGAAATAAGACTAGAGGTTGACAGTGTCTCCAATCAGCCCTTGTAGTATCCAACTTAGATATGAGCGAGGATTTTGGGTTGACAAAGCGAGCAATGAATAAGCAATTAATAAGGGTATAGGAAGTAATCAGTCTAATTCTTCCAAATAGGCACTTTGGGAGACAAATTAGCGATAGTTTTGATTCACTTGGGAGACAGTGGCACTTAGGGAGACATTTCAGTGTCTCCCTAAGTGTCTAGCTACCCCACAAAACGATATTTGGGAGTTATTTTTGCTCGGAGAAGACAGATTTGGGTCTAAATAGCATAAATATGAAATTTCGTGGAAAAAGCTCCAGGTAAAAACGGGTTAGGTTACAATAAAGATTGTGCACGACTCTATGGGATTGTCTCCCAAAGTGCCCATTTGGAGGTATAATAATGCCGCGTTGTTAACAAACTTTCTTAACATTTTTACTTGGTGTTTTTATACAAATTATTTATATCGTAATCGACGGAACTATTTGTCATTTTGGTTTTAGGAACAATAAGCCTAACACGTAATGACGTCACGCGTTGTTTGCATGTGCGCTTTCCTATGAGCGAGTCTGTCCTTCCTTCGTCTGGCGTCCCTACTAAACGCTCCAAAAAGAAAGCGCATTATGTAAAACAAACATGACGTCATTACATCTCAGGTCTATTGAGTTTCTCAACCCATAGAGAAAGGACCATGCTCAACCTTAAATTCTAGAAATATAATTTGCAAAGGGATGCTTTTTAAGATGGTTGATAGAATAAAGAACAATAAACAATTCCAGACATTATAGTCAAATAGACGGCAAACAGCTGCCCGAGGCAGGCACAACAGGCGCGATCGACGAATAACTCAAGATAAATTGGTGTTGTATTCGTCAGTCACCACTGTAGCACAAGGGCCTTATTGAAATCCCTGGGTTCGTGTGCTAAGCCGTGTTTGCATTGGACTTTGTTTTTGTAAAACCTAGAATGTTATCAATTTAACTAAATTAAAGGTAGGATGCACTATTGGTAATTGCTTGAATTATCATAAATGGGTGGATTTGGGGGGTTATGCTAAATATCGTTTAACTGACCTGTCCGAAGTTTTACAATCATGGATGCTGAGAAAAACACGAAAAACGGCGTTCGTTTTCAACCGGCGTCGTGGTTCTTATGTTGTTCTTGTTTTTTTGTGCGATCGCCATCCGGCGATCGTGATTTTTTTAAATAAATAAAATGCAATTTTTTGAAACAATTACAGGATATCTAGCGCAGTCGATTTGTCTAATGCCTACAATCATTATTTACTTTCAAAAAAGTAAGATATTTCTGAATAAGTCGGTAGTAAAATGTTTCGATATCGGTAACTTTTGATAATAGTTAGTCCAATGCGAACGCGGCTTCAGGCGGTTTTTTTGGGTCCAAACTTTAAGAACTCCAGCCACATTCTGGTGCCTGCATTTTGTGCGTCAGAAACGTTCGATTGGGTAATATGAACCCAAAGGTTCGATTTTTTTCATTAATTTGCTTCTATTGCGATTTTCTAATCAGTGATTCGGAATTTGAAGGCGAGGCCAAAGACGAAGCAAAAACAAGATTGCGAGAGAAACTCATCATCAAAGTGCATGTGCGCACGCGCGGTTCACAACAATCAATTAATCAATCAATCAACCTATTTTCGATCCCACGACTGTTTTCATTAATGCCTAATTTAGCTCGGAAGCATGCAGGGAACGTTTATTAAACAGCGCGAAATATAAAGAAAAGCACGAATCTGTCCATTGATGGGATCGTAGACCTCGGTGGTTATTAGCTTGATGACCGAAAAGATAACAAAAATCCATCAAGATTACAAATGAAAGATGCAATGAAATTGATATTTTTTTTTAAGGGAGAAAATAAATTGGTCTGTTTATTGTTACAGCGGTCTGCCAGTTAGAGGGATCGTATACGTTTGGTAATTGGAATCCACTGTTGGTTTCAATCCTATAAAACTAACCTGTACAAATTTCATTTCGAAAGGTGGCAGCGAATTTGAGATATTGCCGAAAATCTGGAGCGGTTATTCGTATACGTTTGGTAATTGGAATCCACTGTTGGTTTCAATCCTATATAGTTAGGCCTATAGATATATACCATAAAACTAACCTGTACAAATTTCATTTCGAAAGGTGGCAGCGATTTTGAGATATTGCCAAAAATCTAGAGCGGTTATGTCCACGCAGGAAGAATAATCTGCATTGGAATACATAATCTCAGAAACGTCACTGCAGTAACGCTTCTCAGATTCAATTTTTTTGAAATAAAAAGTGATATCTTTTTCTATAACCGCAGTACTTCAAAGTGAAACAAATTCTAAAAATGCATTATACTATCCAAAGCTGCTGTACTTCTTACCAAGTAAGTTTTTATTGCCATACATTTTTGGAGTAATTACCAAACGTATACAATGCCTTTAAGTGTACAATCCAGATTTCTGGCCCCACGTGACCTGTGGTTCATTCACGCAAACATTTTACTGATTCACGACTTGTCTTACCTTCTACGTAGGAGATCCTGTAACCGGTCACATGACCCAATTTATCTTTTGGCGGGATCCACTTGACGACCAGTGATCGAGTCCGCGGACGAACTGACAGCGACCGTACCGCACGTGGAACTGTAATACAAATTATTCATGAGTTGTTTTTCAGAAAGTAATCAGGGTTTTGCGTCTGGATGCACTGTTTCTCCCGTGGAAGTCAAGATTCCATTCGAAAAGTGGAATTATCTGTGATTTGGTTTCAATCAAACCTCGCTGTCAATGTATTACAGAAAAAACGGTTGCCGGTGTGGACGGTAATTCTGTCCCCCGGTAAAATTGTCCGGGGGGACAGAATTACCTAGGTAAAAGTGTCCCCCTGGAGCTGTTAATTCTGTCCCCCTCCAGTTTATTCTGTCCCCTCTCTAGGTAATTTTGTCCCCCAATGTTCCACACATAAGTGGTTATTTTGATGTTATTTCAATGAAAAGCCCACATGGTATTTATTATTTGGACTTCTGTTCCCTTCATCGATTTATCAAAATAAAAATATAAATAACTGTATTAATTAAATCAACCGATCTACGTTTCTGCGCGAAAGGGAAATTAGCGGTAATCAGTATTTTCAGACTTCTTGCACGCGTACAAATTATGTATACCCAGCACGAAATGTGGCAGCACTTTTGACCACCTGTAATTTGTAGTACGCTACACATCCTACAGTCTGCCACAAATGATGCACCATGAAAGGGTGAACCTGTACTACACTGGTTGTTGCGTCTAGTGGGTGCTAGACTTGTGACGTTGCACGGGACAATTTTACCAGGGGGGCACGTTTAACGTTGGGCAAGGAGACAGAATTACCTGGAGGGGGACAGAAATACCTAGGTAAATGTGTCCCCCCGGACAGATTTACCGGGTCACGGCCTGGTAAGTCTGTCCGGGGGGACACATTTACCAGGGGGGACAGAATTACCTTTCACACCGGCTGCAAAATACGAAAGCCCAGAAAGACACTTAATGTTACCCCGCACAATAACTTAAAGGTTGGATACACCATTTTGCAGAAATCGATTTGTTTTAACTATACCGAATTATTAATAAAATATCTTACTAATTTAAAAGAAAATATTGATTCTTGGCATCCAGCAAAATTATTGCGCTAAATATCCTGTAATTGTTTCGAAAAATGTAATTTTATAAAAATAAAAAAAGGATCGCCAGATGGTCGCGAAAAAAACCAAGAACTGCCCAACACCGGTTGAAAACGAACACCGTTTTTCTTGCTTTTTTCCGGCCTCCATGATTGTAAAACTTTGGACACAATCCCCAAATCCACCCATTCCTGATAATTCAAGCAATTACCAATGGTGTATTCTACCATTAAAGGTATCGGTAGCACCATGTAGCACACCTCATATACTTTTGCTGTAATTTTCAAAAACAAACAATCCATTAATTATTTGCACGGTAAAAGGTTCCATACACAGCGAAAGCTCGTATTGCATCCCGACGCATATAGCTGCCAACATTCGCATGGCATTTCTTTGACATTCGCGCTCACATCTAGTGCAAGGTCAACAAACTGTTGCCGTAGCCCGCTGCAGAAAAGTCTGTTTTTGTTTTTTCATGTCACGCGATCGCCATATAAGGGATAAGTTATTATGCAAAGTTGAAAGGTCAGCAGTATGCACACATCTACAGTCAACTTTTAGCCAATGAGAATCGTGGGTTCCGCGCGGTGGTAAGCTTTTGGCGGGTTGGGATTGTATAGACACTCTGTCACAGCCGATTCCAGAGTCAACATCGGAATTGTTCCCCCGACGTTGACCAGTTAGGCCTGGTGTTGCCCAATATTGGTCGGGCCTGGTGTTGCCCGGGGGCCTGGTGTTGCCCAATATTGGTCGGGCCTGGTGTTGCCCGGGGGCCTGGTGTTGCCCAATATTGGTCGGGCTTGGTGTTGCCCAGGGGCCTGGTGTTGCCCAATATTAGTCGGGCCTGGTGTTGCCTGGGGGCCTGGTGTTGCCCAATGTTGGTCGAGCATGGTGATGCCCGGGGGCCTGGTGTTCCCCAATATTGGTCGGCCTGGTGTTGACCGGGGGCCTGGTGTTGCCCAATATTGGTCGCGCCTGGTGTTGCCCGGGGGCCGGCTGTTGCCTAATATTGATCGGGCCTGGTGTTGCCCAAGGGCCTGGTGTTGCCCAATATTGGTCGGGCTTGTTGTTACCCGGGTGCCTGGTGTGACCCAATTTTGGATTTGTTCAATTTTGGAATTGTTTCATTTTTGCTACCTTTATATAGCTCTTTCACTGATATCCGAAAATATAGAAAAGTAACAGGAAATGTAATGTATGTTTTGGTGTGTCGAAGAGGCTATAAGCCTATTTTCCAAGTACACGATTTAAAATAAGTTACCAGGGTGCATTTGAGTTAACAACAGAGATAAAATGCCAACGATAAAAGTTATTAATTTATTAATTTCAACTTGGTACAAGAATTTAACCGGGTTTTAAACAAAAGTTGCAAGTCTTGAAATGTAAACAGAATCTCCAGATCTTAAATCTAACCACAACAGTCCACACATAACGACAACATCCCATGTGTAGTGTTTAGTAGGTTATCGTAGCATTTTGTAAATTCTACCCCTCGTGTGTAATACTTCAATTTAGTCTGGTAAATTTAAAGAGATCGTATACGTTTGGTAATTGGAACCCACTGTTTGTTTCAATCCTATATAGTTATAGATCTATACCATAAAACTAACCTGTAAACAATTTATTTCAAAAGGTGGTAGCGATTTTGAGATATTGCCGAAAATCTCGAGCGGTTATGTCAACGCAGGAAGAATAATCTGCATTGGAATACACAATATGAGAAACGTCACTGCGGTAACGCTTATCGGATTCAAATTGTTGGGGATAAAAAGTGATATATTTTTTCATAACCGCAGTACTTCGCAGTGACAAGTTTCTAAAAATGCATTATACTATCCAAAGCTGCTGTACTTCTTACCAAGTAAGTTTTTCTTGCCATTAATTTTTGGAGTAATTACCAAACGTATACGATCCCTTTAACACCCTCATGTACGTCACCCTATTGGATTGTTTGTTTGCCTCTCCATTATTTTGCACGAACAGAGCGCGTACACTGCAAAAACTGTGGTGTTAAATTGTACACCAATAGTGTAAAATTTGATTATTGCCTGGTGTTTATTTTGGGCAAGGATTTGGGTGTTGAATAACGCTAGTTTGGGAATCAAATTGAATTTGAAATTGAATCAATTTGAACACCAATTTTGGTGTACACCCTGATAGCAAAATTTAACGTGGATATCACGTCATTTGCTCGTTATTTTAGAGAAAAGATATACTGTTTTAACACTATAATTTTGTACATATTAACTGCATGGACAAATTACGTAATGAAATAATACCAAGAACTAACTTATTACATATTACACATCCATCCATACAATAATAACCTATTTCTATTAGATATTACCTACTGAATACGTACTACAAACATAGCCATTGCCGTTAGTTAGTTTTATACTGCGTTTTTTTGGTCCACGACGAAGTCACAGCTAGTTTTTATGAATAATGTCAAAATTTGAAAACGAATAAAATGTAACGCGAATGTTTAACTATTTTTGCACAAAAATCAAAATTCAATCATGGAATCGTTTAAATAATTACATATTATGGTAAATTAATTGTTTGACTAAATACAACAATTTAACATCGACTATTGTTAACACAGCGATATCCCATAATTTCTTATCGACCAATCAGAGGGCTTAATTTCACACACGCATGCGCACGCAGTCGTGAACCACATAACGACCGAGGATCGATATTGTGTTTTCCTTTGTTCCTTTACTATACCCTAACCCCATTACTTATCGCTTGCCCCAACGATCGAGGACCGAATTCGGACAAGCAAACCGTCCTTCGAGGATCCTTTGTTCCCTTTGTTCTCTTTTGTGTTTTGATCCTCGATTGTAGTACGATACAAGAACACTAGGCCAAATTTAACACCAAAAGTACATAACACCAGTACTTGATTTGAAACTAATACTTCAAGAATCATTTTACTACATTTTAACACAAATTTGTATTCCAAAAGATTAAAAAAACATTGGTGTTAAAATTTTAACACCACAGTTTTGGCAGTGTACGTACGCGCCATTCGGCATCTTACGATGCCCGTGGGTACGGTGGGTGTAGCAACTTATGATCTCGTACACTTTCCTGAGTATCTGAGCCAGACACTTTATTCTCCTTCTCCCTAATCAACAAAAACAAACAAAGTTGAATTTGGAAAACCACCATAGACATAGCTATATGCGAAGCCGGGGTCTTTCAATTTGAAGCTCATCTCGTTAGTAACTACGCTACTATAATACATGGTAGCTCGATTTGTTAGGTGTCATTTTCGTTGTGTACAAGTAATAACGAAGAATTGTTATTATAGAGCCCGTGTTATTCGATAGCGCGCCAATCGTGGGTGGTCGCCCACGAACGGCGCGGCGCGCTTCTCTTGTATTATTCTTCTCGTAAATTTGTATTAACTTTCTAGCAAATCTCGTAAATTTGTTTCTGGCAACCTAGCTTTAGTGCCAGTGACGTACACATTTTTTGTATATACTGTCCTTTTACCGGAAAAGCAAGGTTTATTTTAAGGGGACTGTAACGTAAACCGACAGCATTCTAAAAAAACAGCCAGTTCCGTAAAATTATTTTGGTCACCTTTTTATTACAGGACGTTCCTGACATTCCGACTGCCGGGACTTTCCCGGAAAAATAACCAGCGCTTTAGGCCAAATAAAAAAAAACATGTTTAGCGTCACCGCCCGCTTCCCTTTTGGGGGCCGCCTCCTTTTTTTTTTTTTTTTTTTTTTTAAATGCTAAATTTGACTATTTTGGTAAAATTTTAATTATTATTATTTTTTTATATTTTTTTTTAAGATAATAAAATTTTAAGATCGTATTTTAGACTTTAGCATCACTGTGTACATGCTCTGGAAATATATTTTTTCTAATAAGGCTAGGGTGTGACGTGTAGTTGTGTGACGGTGCATACATGATCGACCCACATGAATTTTGGCTTGTAATCGCTGGTGAACCATGTTTTAATTTTAAATTGGAAGATAGGGTGTGACATGTTCACTACATGACTCGAATTAAGATGTGTCGGGCGGCCATTTAAAAAAAAGGGCCTCCTCCTTTCTTAAAAAAAAAAGGCATGACGCTAAACATGTTTTTTTTTATTTGGCCTGTTTAATTTGTAAAGTGCAAACTTCACAACATTCTACCGAGTCGGTTAGAAGATATGCAGAGCCATAAACTCCGACACCAGTAGACTTGATCCAAGTCGGGATTCTGTGGTAACATTGCTCATGGTCATCCACACCGTGCGCCTCGCGTCACGTCCAAGCTCATCAGTAGCGCGCCCTCATGCGCCGCCCATGCTCACGTGTGGTTCAGAAGGATTTACTGCACTGATGACATGTGACATCACGTTGATGCCGATCGCGGAACGACAACCAAATGAGGGCGCCCTTTATCTAAGGCCAACAAAGCTTGCACATAATTATTCGGCCGGATTGACGAAAGCAAATTGGTAGTCTTAACTCCATGGTAAGTCCGACTTGGGTCAAGTCTACGACACCAGCTGCACTGAGTCGCAAAAGCGCATGCGCATGCGCACTGTGGTCCAGTGGTTACCATGTTTGACTCCTGTACGATGGTACGTGGGTTCGAACCCTGGCAGGGAACATGGTGCTTGTGTTCTTGGGCAAGACACAAGCAGCGTAGCTATGACGACGCAACAATTCAAATTTTAACGGCTCTTACCACAAAATAGCACAATGACTACAATGAATGATATTCGTCTGGTGTTGACTTTTGCCAATGCGAGTTTTATTTTATAAAAACCTGGAAACACTCGAACATCGCGAACGTTAAGCAATTCCTCCAGTTTTTGGTCACGTGACATTGGCAGCTAAATAATAAATGAAAAATCACAAATAGTCAGAAATATTTGATCTGGGAACCAGACTATAATAATCGAACACTACATTAAACAAATACGACTTAGCGCACATGCGGGGACGAGTAGCTATTTGAGCTATGCTTGGAATGTCCTCGGAATTTTCCGGGTTAACGTGACACAAGACCAAGATAGGGGAACGAATCTGGCGATAATTAAGGGCGCCCTCAATAAGCCCGGATATTATACGGACGGCGCGCCGCGGAACAAATAAACGGCTGGTAAGTGGGAAAAAGTAAGAGCAACACTTTGCGAGAAATATTTGCAATGACTTACGCCGGTGCCGTTTTATGTTGGCGAGTACGAACATAACTTATATACAGCTGCGACCAGCCGTTTTTTCTTCCTTGAATGGTACAACAAACATACACCGTGTTGTGGACTCCCACCTGGTGTTTCTATAGTATGTGTTTATGAATCGAGCTAAATACTTGAGTAGACTCAACTCGACTCGACTCGAGTCCCTTCAAAATGACTCGACTCGAGTAAACAAAATCAATGACTCGTTACAACTCTGTAATTCGGTCCTTAACTTTGGCTTAATTCGCCTCCGACTTCCGGATCACTGAGAAAAAAATATAAATAGAAGCAAATGAAAAACATTTTAACTTTTAGATTCATATCAACCGATTGAATGTTTTTGAAGCACCACAGGCACTAGAATGTGGCTAGAGTTCCTGCAGTTGGGATCCTAAAAAATATTATTGCCATTAGCCAAAACAAAGCCAGGGAATCAAAGAGGCCTCAATATTATTTTTACCTTTGGCTTTGGTTGTGACAGTCTCTCTCAAGTCGTTCTTTTCACTGCATCGGGGTGTCGTGCCCACGTTCTTGAGTCTTGTCGAGAAGTCGAGGAGGGCCGAGTTGAACCGAACATCGTTAAGGCAGCCTTCGAAATGGGCCGAGATCACGTGATTGGCAGTCACAAACGGCGGCAGGCCTCCGAGAAAGAGAGGTCCGTTGAGATTCAGGAACCTGTCATAATTATGCAAAATATATACGCGCGAGGTCAAAAGATTTTGTTTTGACATAGATGGCGCTGCTCCGATTTTCATTCGCTCGTGCTCACCGCCCATACTAGGCACTGGGAAGGGTTAATGCGCTGTGAGCTCTGATTGGATAGAATTTGTGTGAACAATGAGAGATTCCAAATTCCCAAACCTACTTCGCTCGTGGAGTCTTCCTCTGCACACCGATGCCTAAGCACGAAGGGCTAGCAGACGTCACGTTCCAAGTGGCAGCAGACGCGGTACAATTGTCTATACCCATCAGGACACTCTGAAAAAGAAAAAGAACGAGGCTATAGAAGTCAGAGGGTTTCAGTTGGCAGACATCGTGCCACTTTCGACAAATAATTGCCCTCTATAAATGTAAATAATTGAAAAGCTCACCCTCAAAAAGAGTGAGTCTCTTATAAATCACTCAAAAAAGAGTGAAAACAACTATAAAAGAGTGAAAACAACTATAAAAGAGTGAATACAACTCTAAAAGAGTGAAATTGTCACTCTCTTGAAGGGCCATAATTATTTGAAGGACAACTCTAAAAACAGAGCTAACCTTCGCATGGCTTCTCAGAAAGAGTAAAATGTAGTATTTTGGAGTGGTTTTAACTTATTTTTTGAGTAGTTTTACTCTTTCGGAGAGTGAACTTTGAATTTTGTCAAGGAGAATGGAAGAGGAACTGTAGATTCGTGCAAATAATGGACGAGGCGAAGCCGAGTCCATTGTTGCACAAATATACAGTTCCTCGTCTATTCTCCTTGACTTAATCTATTTGTTGTTAACAACAAAGATTTGTAAGATTCCTGGCTTGCCGCAAGTGTGGATTCGTAAAGTTACCCATGCGTACATGTATATACTATAGTCGATGTACATGTACAACGAATGGAAGGCATCAGTAGTTCGGTTCGTGTCTCCTCGAGGTGGCACCTCGCTCACAACAAAAACTGTCGATTCGTCACGAATCTAAAGTTTGCTGTAGATTCGTAAAAATAATCTACACTTTCAACAATAGTATGACGTCACAGAAATAGATTGATTTACATTTACACTGAAAAGCCTTGATGGGCCAGGTTTCTCGGAAACTAGAAGTTCGACTGCCTGTTGTAGGTAATTGACGCAGTCTGTCTGTCGGTCAGCCAATTGGTCACTATCTTGTTTTATAAGACGGAATTTGCGTCGGGAGATGTAAATTCAATATTAAATGTGGGCCCTTTACCAACGTGTTCCGGAGAATCTTTCGAGGAAAAAAAACACTGACTCGGGTGGGACTCGTACCTACAACCTCGGCCCCCTGCTTTCTAGTGCAGATGTCTTACAACTCAACCACCAAGCTAGCCGCGGTCAGAGTAACTATCTTATTTCAAAAAAGGTGAAATTCCAACAGTTTCGAGTTAGTCAGTCAGTCAATCAGAGTAACACTTTCTAATTTTCCAAGCAATGTAAAAACTAGGAAACAGACTATTAGGGTAAAAACTATACTGAAGAAAATGTGAATGAAGCTCGACCTATTTAACTAAAACCGAGTTAATTTTACTCATTGGAAGAGTATGGACTCTAACAAGACAATAGACCGGCCTGGCCCTTCGAATCGAGAACAACAACCACTCACTCCTCCAGCGTGGTTGATGTAGACATCATGCCAGGCTCCATCACTGACATTCCGGGCGATTGAGGCGCTACTACCAGCCGCACTGGCATCCAGCCTGCCGGATCGACTGAAGTGCAGACGGCCTCCTACGATCTGAAGAGTTACCGACTCGCCCCTCATGCCAGTAAGCTGTCCATTGTATAACAGAAGACCGTTCGATTTGAGCGTCTTGAATCTGCGACCAAAGTTGTAAGGAAGACTACAGGATCGTAATTAGTTTTTTTCAGGTTTCTATATCCCAATCAAATTACATATTGGCTTCTCCTCCTGGGAGGTAAACAAAACCGTAACATCATACTTTCAATATCCAGGGACCTAAACCTATAATAAGTATGGCTAGACAATCTAGCTACAGTGTAGTAGGAAAATGATATCAAGAAATCACAATTCGGTTCAGTATAGTTTTGATTTCAGCCCATCTTTTTGTGAACCAACGTCAGAGGCTCTAATTATAGGATTATCGCGCACAGTATACATGCAAGACAAAATAACGCCTGACCTTGGTTCACAAACATGACGCTAGAATCAAAACTGGGCTGGGAGATGACGATCTTCACGCGGTCCACCCTGTTTCCACTAATGTTATCAAACCGATGTATGCAGCAACAAGTTAAGCTGCTCATCATACGAAGGAAGACGAATCAAAACTACTGAACCGAATCCGGAGTTCTTGGTATCATCTTCCTTCTAACTAAATTAGAAGTATGAGGATATGCTTTTATTTGACACACTGTATTACAAGCTACTTGCAAAATCCTTCTGATAGCACCACCTAAACAGGGTGCCCCCCAAAAAAAAAAACAAAAAAAAAAAAAAAAAACGAACAAGCATATCTCAACGGACAAGCATACTCTACATGTAGCTACCCTAAGGCCGAAACTACCTACACCGATGCATGGAAAACCTTTCTAGAAGAAAAATGTTACCAACATATCTTGATACGGGTAGTAGTTTTAGCTCTAGACTTTATTTTGTAAAGTGATATCAGTGGTCCTTTTGCACCGAAAAATAACTAAAAAGCGGTTAGTTATTTTTCGGTAGGAAAGGACTTCTGACTGTGCTTCACAAAATAGGGTCTGGAGCTAAAACTACTAGCTCAAATCAAGATTTAGTTGTATCATTTTTCTTCTAGAAAGATTGTCTATGCATTGGTATATTGGTAGGTAGTTTTGACCTCAGGGTAGTGTAATGCTGCGTTCTAATCGCGTCGTGTTCATCGTGTTCACCGTAAATTACTCCATATTCACGAGTGGGTTGCATTCCAAACGCTACTCATTAAGACGCACGCGCACAGTGGAGTTAGTTGTGCGGTAAATACATTTTCCCGCACGATAACTCGTACGTGAACCAACACGCATGCGCGAGTATTTCATTCGTTTATGAAGTCGTGAACATGGAGAAAAACAAATCCACCTCGAGTTCACCACTGGTGAACACGAGTTATAACCAGGCGATTAGAACGCCATTTACGACTCGTGAACTCGGGAACACGATAAACACGATGCGATTGGAACGCAGCATAAGTATGATTGTCCGGTTTTTGTTATGGGCCGCCCCATCTATATGATCCTGTAGTATGTGAGAAAAAACTAGAAAGAGTCTTGTAGGACGTTTTTGTCGATAGATTTACCCTCAAGGACAAATTTATAAGCAATTAGGAGTTAATCCTTTTTGAAAACATTCAAATCACTATGCCCTTGGTCGAAAGTATATACTTTACCTTAATGATACGTGGAACTCCCTGGAAAGCCTTCCCAGGGGCAAGAAAGCCAGAAAAGAGCCGTCGGTGAAACTACGCGTCGTCATTTGGCAGCGAGGACCGTCGTATCTGGCGTGGTCTCGGCACAAGCAGTCTATATGACCCGCTTTGTCGACCACGCATGATCCATGGTGGTTACAAAGCGCATCGGAGCAATTACCGGCTGGAAAGGGAGGCTGACAGTTCGTGGCACCTTTTAGCAAAAAAAAACCATAGAGATGGTTTACTTTTAGGTTTCATGAATATAGGTCTTCTGCGGGAGATGTTAGATGTTGGCTGCCTGAACCCATACAAGTCGGTCACGCTCTTTGACTCTTTCTGGAGACAGGAGTGTCAGTAATGCACATTCTTTTTTACTGTTTTTTATCCTTCTAGAAAACGTGTAAAGCCGGGCCACGAGCCTCGGTCTCCCCTGAAGTTATTTCGCCCCTGAACCTACCTGCAAATAACGCCTGCAACTGAATATGTGTTCGTTTCCCCCAGCGCCCTGTCGAAGGCATTCTTCAGTTAATAGTTAATACGCCCCTGAATCCTACCTGCAAATAAACACCTGCAACTGAATAGGTCTTCTTTGTTTCCACCAGCTCCCCGTCGAACGCATTCCTCAAAATCGCCGCAGAAGACACCCGCACCACCACAAGACCCGACAGGTGTCTCACAGTTCGTCTTGAAGCTCACGTTGAAAGCAGTGTATGACAACCCTAGAGCTACCTCCGTCACGACGCTTGCTCCGCCGGGGAGCACGGTGGGCACCAGACGGCACTGTGGACGCACAGAGTCCGGTACGATGTCAGCGAAGCGCTGCAGTTGCTCCGACTCCAGGTAGACGAGAGACCGAAGCTCGTCGGGTGAAACGGCGGTGCCATCCCGTCGCCTGACGGCAAGGAAGGCCCTCGGGGTTAGAGGAGATTCGCTCACACCACTGGAAGGTGTCGTCAAGCTACCGCGAATCATGAGAGTTACCAGCTCCTCTGCAGTCCTGAAGACGCCGGCCAGGGCAGATACGAATTCTCGATACCTGGACAGGAACGTCCGGACGTCTGAACGGATGCGAAGCCGCAGCGACATACCACGTCTGAGAGACTGGTCGTCGACTGGTAAGAGGTAGATTGAGCAACTAAAAGTGTTCGTGTGAATTCCATCTTGAAAAATAAATAGCAAGTTAACAAACGCTTTAATTGTCACAGGAGACAATATAACGAATATCCTTATAGTCTCTCGCTTTAAAAGTAGGTCTAAGTAGATCAAACTGTGTTCACGGTAAATCTTTTCAAAGGAGTATCTGTTGTTAATAATAACAAAACATTTCGACATTTAACAAATGACAAGATTATTATACGTGTACATGTATATATTCTTACCAGAAACTTCAATTGGAAGTTCAACAGCAGGCGGCACACGATCAGTTGATGACGGTCGCTGACACGCGCGAAACGTTCCTGTATTTTCGTCTAATGTAAAACTTAAGTCTGATGAGATCGTCCACCTGTCGGAAGAATTTACGGATTGTTTTTGTGATCCCTTGCCTCCGGATGAACTGTTCTTTCCAAGAAGTCGGAATTTTAAGGAATCCCCGCTGTCCTTGTCCAATGCCCCTACCTTACCTATCGCGTTGCAGCCACTATATCCAGCATAGAAGTTATAAAATAATTCCTGGGTCGATGGCACAGTAGGCGGATTGTCATTGCGATCTAAGATGTGGATCACGAGGCGGGCGTCGGTGAAGAGTCTACCGGACGACGCACGGACTACGACTTCATACTGGGACGTCTGCTCGCGGTCGAAGCGGTACAGGGCGTGCACGATCCCCGTTCCCCGCTCGATCTGGAAGCGGTAGCGCGTCTGCGACGCGCGCTGCTGCACAAACGCGTACGAGACACGCGCGTTAGGTCCCTCGTCTGCGTCCGTGGCGGTGACTTTCCCGATCGGGCCGAATGGCAGGTTGTTCTCGGTGACGTTCAGGTGGATTGTTGGATCTGGAAACTTGGGGGCGTTGTCGTTTACGTCTCCAACTCGCACCGAGACCTCGACGGCTGTTTCCTGTGGCGGCATGCCTTGATCTTTAGCGACAACCTGGAAGCTGTACCGAGCTACCCTCTCGCGGTCCATGGAACGCCGAGTCCGGACCAGTCCGCTTCTCTCTTCGATTGAGAAGGTGTTTATGTGGATTCCTGACAGCCTGTAGGTAACTTCGCTGTTTGTACCTAAAATGACGAGAAACAGAACGGTACAAAGCCGATTGTATGAGGCTGCTTCGCGGAGAATACCTCTCTTAGCAAATTGTTGTTGTCAGCGAAAGTTGACATAGTACCAGTCATTAGCAATACGGAAAACGTGGAATTTTCTCTGGTAACCTTCTTGTTATAAGCACATATGTTCTGTGCTTAGTACAATTTGCTGACTGAGTTCTGTACACACAAAAATGATTCGAAATCTCTAGAGTTTCGTTCAAGTGTAATATGGAAACCAGAGAGAGTATAAAATTGAGTAAGGAAATAGATCTTTTCTAATGGTGAATTGTATTTCAGAATAGTATTTACTAATTGTATATTAGCTCTGTGAGCAACGAGTTTCCCCTCACAGTTTTACAATTTCTCACCTGAATCGTTGTCAGTTGCAGTCACGTGAAGGACGCGGCTCATTGCGTGAGCGTCTTCGTCTATTTCGGCTTCGTATCTACTCTGTCCGAACAACGGAGCATTGTCATTCACATCCAAGAGAGTTATTTGGAGTTGTGCCTCAGCACTTCTTGGCGGTTCCCCTGCAATTCGTGGTAGGGAAAATTAACACTGTATAGCGATCCACCTATTCGACTAAGAGATATCGAAGGCGATAGACAACTATCTTTATGGGAGTATCGTCATCAACATAAATGGCCTGTTTGTTTCGCGTAAATTCGGTGATTCGCAGAGCGCGCGTTGATAGCGGATCTAGATCACGTTGTAACGGATCCTGTTTGCGAGGCGTGTTCAGGGGAGATCCAAGATGGGGACATGCGCAACGGACTGAGGAAAACAATTTTTTGTTTGAAGATTTGAAGCATGAAATGAAATTTGGTGACAATATTTGTTCATGTTTTAAAAAAATGTATATTTCGATGATACGGCTGATTGACATTTTACGGCCATTTCAGAAAGTTTATCTCACAACTTCCGTTTGCCTACAAAAATTCAAAGCAGACGATATTCGTCTTGTGTGTTCGGATTCGACGTACCGATTCCGTTCGTTTTCGCACGGCGCTGGATTTGATGATATTGTGTATGAAACAAACAGGCCAAACGTGTTTGGGGACTACGTGCGTAAAATAACATGAATAAGGATAAAACTTCTGCAAACTGCTTACTGGCTGGAATTACCTGATCAAATAAGTTAAGAGGGCCTAATATTTCGATCTTAACAAGATCTTCTTAAGATCGAAATCTTGTTAAGATCGAAATTTTAGGCCCTCTTAACTTATTTGATGCGTAAAAACGTTAATTTTATGGGGAAAAAGTTGTAATTAGCAATAGTCGGTTACCGGTCAAAAGGTGATACATTGCTTGTGCATTGCTTGCTTGCTTGTGTAGTGCTAGTTCAGCATAAATTAGTTTAGTTTAGTTTCGTGCACGGCCGAATTCAATTGTTGTGTGTGTCAATTTAAATCTTAATCGCAGTTATACAAGTTCAATGCGAGGGATGTAAACAAAAGATTGAAAGGGAATAGTATATACGAGTTTTGAGAATGTTATAACATTACTGATGTTAGAATAACTATTGTTTTTTTTCTGGTTAGAAGATGACCATCACTATACGGTCAAATATCGTGCAGCGAGATGCCAGGATTTGACCGTATTTTTACGGTCGGATCGTAGTTAATTGTATTTACTTCCTTTTTTTCTTTTTTTTTCGGTGAAAAGTCAGTAAATTCTGATACTTTTGTCAAGTGGCGAATTTTACAGACTTTTTACCTTAACCAAAACACGGTTTATCGGTAAATGCAACTACAATCCGATAGTGACCGTAAACAAATACTGTGGAATCCTGGCATCTCGCTGCACGACTTTGAACTTTAATTTTACGGTTTTTTATACAGTGCTGTTCTTTTGCCTACCTTGATCCGTTACAGCCAAATTTATCATGTACACGCCTTTCATCTCCCGGTCCAACTTCCCCACCACGGCAACTACTCCTGTCACCGGGTGAACGGCGAAACTTTCCCGGCCGTCGACGTCCTCCGCCCCGCTGGAGATATTGAAGGTAATGTTGCCAGCTCCTCCCTGGTCCCAGTCTAACGCATGCACCGTACGGAGAATCGTACCCACCGGGGCAGCCTCGTGGATTTCGCTGTAATAAACATCCTCGTAGAAAACTGGCGAGTACAGATTAGGCGCGATTGCCGCGGGACTGCTCGTGAGCGGGGATTTTGAAGTTTCGTCATCAGGCCCGATTGAGGTGATTGGATGAACAGAAGTCTCAAAATCAGAATCGATATTGGAGATTGTGGTGATTAGGGAGTCGATACCAGCAGCGGTACCCAGGGAAGCTGACGTGGTATCGATCCTTTCTGGGTTGTCGAATTCTGTTGTGAAAGCGGTATCGATACTGGTTGGGGTCATTAGGTGATCGGAATATGTGGGATTCCTGGTGACTGTTCGACTCGTCGGTACCAGATCAGAATCTATACTGGAAATTGTAGTGAATGGGGAATCGATACCAGCAGCGGTACTAAGGAAAGATGTAGTGGTATCGATCTCGTCCGGGTTGTCGAATTCTGGTGTGGGAGCGTTATTGATACTGAATGAAAATGAATGAATAGTTGTCTCCAAATCTGTGGGATCGCCAGCGACTGTATAACTCGTCGGTACCAGATTATAATCGATAGGGGAGATTGTAGTGATTAGGGAGTCGATACCAGCAGCGGTACTCAGGGGAGCTGTTGTGGTATCGATCTCTTTCGGGTTATCGAATTCTGGTGTGGGAGCGGTATCGATACTGGTTAAAAATGGATGAATAGTTGTCTCAAATTCTGTGGGGTTGCTGGTGATAGTGTGACTCGTCAGTACCAGATCAGAATCGAAATTGGAGATTGTGATTGGAAAGTCGATACCGGCAGAGGTACCTCGGGAAGATGTAGTGGTTATATCGATCATGCCTGGGTTGTGAATTTCTGTTGTGGGAGCAGTATCGATACTGGTTGTGATTTTAGGTTTCATAGGTGAATTAGATGTTGGCTTGAAAGAGCTACCAATCTTTTCAGAGATACTGTATGAGTTAGTTTTTGTGATATCGATACCAGTTGTAGCAGTATCGGTGTCTTTCAGGTTACCAATGTATGTTGTGTGGGTGGTATCGATTCCGGTCACGTTTTCAAATTCGAATATAGTATCATTAGTTGGTTTATACGTTCTTTCGGTCTTTGTATGGCTTGCTTTGGTATCGATTCCAGAATTAATTTCAATGTAGTTCAGGTTTTCTGTTGTTGCAGCGGTATCGATACTAGTTGTGTTCTTTAATTTAATAGGTGAACCAGTTGTGCCGTCAGATGCGATTTTGATACTAGCTGCAGTGGTATCGATGTCGTCTGGGTTGTCATCTGCTTTGGGAGTAGTATCGATTCTGGTTGTGCTTCTCAATCTGAAAGGGATGTCGGTCGTATGGCGAGTCCTTGTTGGAACCCGGTATGAGTTAGTTGATGTTGTTGTATCGATTCTATGTCTTTGTGAATCATCTGTGGTATCGGTAGGTGTAGCGATATCCACGTCAGTTCCGGTATCGATACTGGTAGAAGTTACCCTGGCATCGATTCCAGCAGTTCTCTGTGAATCGCTTGTGGTTTTGGCAGGTGTAGCGACATCGACGTCAGTACTGGTATCGATATTGGTAGGTGTATCAAGGTTCATACTATCGGAAGTGTTGTTACCACTTACGGCATTTTCAGCGTTATTGGTTTCAGTATCGATACGGTCAGTATTTGGGGCACTGGTATGGGGCTTTTCTATGTCCAAATTGGTACCTGGGGTAATTGTTGTGTCGACAGGCTCCGAAGTGCAGGGGACGTAGTGCGCATGCGCGGAGTTCAGAGAAGCAATCAGAAGGATGAGACAAATTGAGCGACTCTTGCATGTCTTCATGACGATGGGTGAATACAGTTAACTATTGTCTGACGGTAGTAGGCTGTGTGGTACATTTGACAAGTCACCAGTGACTGTCAATAAAATAAAGACTAATAAAATCCACAAAAAAATTGCACAATTTTATCAGTCAATTCGGTTTTTCGATACGGTAGTCCAGGTCAAATTGTATTCGAGATGAAATCGGTGACGTCATGTCACGCAATGTTACGACGCGAACGCCCACTCTGATTGAAAATAACCACCTTGCGCGTTCGCACGCGCACGTGCCCCCCCCCCCCCCCCCCCCCCCCCCTCCCCGCCTCCTCCCCGGCCCTACAAAAAAACCAACCCCGTTTCCCCCAGGTGCCCCCCACACACACAAGCTTGATATACCCGGTTTTTTTACAAAGAAAATTGATATATTCGTTTTCTTCCCAAACCAAACAGAGACTCAACAAATCTCATAAGCTGGTGCCCCCCCCCCCCCCCCCCCCCCCCACCCCCTCCCCCACACAATTGTTTTTTAGCTACGCCACTGCCGCAACTAGTAGTAGTACTAGTCGTAATGTCCTCCATCGCAACTATTTATAGGAACGAAACACACATTGCGCACGTTGTTTCCAAGTGCTACTACAATTATACTCTTTCATTTGGCTCCCTGCTGGACACTAAACCCGGATATTACATGAAAGACAGAAACATTATAAAAATGTTAACCGATGTTTCGGCACTGTACGTGCTCGGTATATGTTGTTTTGAAACGCACACATTTCGCTATAATAAGGAATTCCATTATAGTCCCATGTCCAACCATGGTCCAATTGCACATGCGATCTAAACATTGACTCACCGTTCAAATCTTCGCGCAGTTGGCTGCTGGTTTTATAGTGCAAAAAATTCCGGAACTTGCTTCTCCGACGAAAATCCCCCAAAGAGAATGTTGCACGTAGACAATTAATGTACCACTCAAGTACCCAAATTCGAGAGCTCTGCGGGAAATGTCTGGGATTGAATCTTTTTAGACGGTCCTTTCGTTTGAATCCTTTACTATACATACACCGAGCTAGCTGGGTTTTTGTATCATCACGACAGAAGGCTTTTGATTGACCTTGAACCAAAGGTTGGGAGAAAACAATTTTTTAATTTGTAGGGACAGCTGTTGCAGTCGTGTATTGCCACAACTCTTCACCCAAGTCGGTGGGGTCAGTTCGGTCCCCTTGTGACGCAGCTAGCTTGGTTTGGTACTCTTGCATTCACGTCAACAAGACTGTCGGCGTTAAAGTTGGTTGGACTATTCAGGCTCACAAACTAGAAACGGCTGCAGTTTTGTTTCTAAATGTGACATGTTCTGATTTTGTAATCGGTTTAGGTTCTCTTGTGGTTTCGCATTGTGATTTGTGAGGCATTTTGGCAAAATGAGACGGAACTGTATGGGCATAGTGCAAAGTGGAGAACACTACGGAGCCCCTAAAGGGACATGTGACGAATAAAAATCACCGTGACGAAATCATTTGAGTTTTTTATTTCGTACGCTCAAAATCATTTCGTGCCCACGAAATCATCGTGTGCACTCGAAATAACTTATACCAGTCACAAAACAATATAAGTCACCAGAAATTTTGATTTGTAACCCTGTTTTTGCCAAGGAAGAATGTTCATGCTAAGCATTCTTTTTGTGCTTAGAAACTCCTGGTAATGTTTTAATGTACTCCTTGCCGTTTGAACAATTTGCCTTATTAGGTAGTTGAGATCTTTTGAATCTTAAGTCAGTGATAGTAGGCCCCGACTTGAAAACGGAAGCGAAATGTTTTGCCTTGAAACCCAGTTGATCAATTCAAAGTTTTGAGTTTTTTGTTATCCGGTACCGGGCTTCAGTTTTGTTAACAGTTCACTAGAATGGAGACCTGCCTTTTTGGTAAAATTGACTAGACCCTTCGCGCAGGCTTTGTCGAAGGTTTTTCCGATTGCTTTAGCATTTTTTATCACAGCAAATTATATAGAAATGTACTCGAATTGTGTTCAATACAAGCCGTTGTTGTTTATTTCAATTTCAAATTTGCTCCATGCAGTGAGTGTCATTTTAAGTAAATATTAAAGGAAAAAATATGCAAATTAGGTGCAATTTAATGACGTCGAAAAAGGTGATTTGCTAAAGATAAACTGGAAATAGACAAATTTCCAAGTGAGTCCTACCATGAGGCTACAGGCCTGTCCTAGTATTCGCCAGACTATCGCTATCAGATAAATACCCAGATTCGGATTAAACAAGAAGCTAAACAAAGCCATGTAGAGATAACATTTTATTATTGCTCTGAAGCCTAAGTCACATTTGCCGCGGCGGCCGTGGGGTCTAAAATATCTACGGTCAATAGCAAGTATAGGGCCGCGGCAGCATTTCTACGGTCACATACTGTAGCAGTCACATATGTTAGGGTAGCCGCACGGCGAATTTGTGTAGACAGAAAACCTGCGGCTGCCGTACGGGCTTTGAAGTGATGACGCACGGTCGCCTTAGGGCGTCCCTGCGGCGGCCGTAGGTGTTTGACAAATACTAAGGCAGACGCAAGCTAGCCGCAAGGCGCCGCAAGGCGCCGCAAGGCGGCCGCATGGGGACCATACGACGACTGTGCGGCTAGAATGACGCACGGCAAACGTAAGGCCACCGTACGCCCGACGTATGGTCGCCGTGGAACCGCTCTATTATACGGCTATGGCGTGTCTAATTGCTACGGCGAACCTAGAAATGAAAACAATTATAACTCCGCGCTATAATCCCAAGGCGACCCTACGGCCTAGGGACACGCCCTAGGGCGACCCTGAGGCCACCGCAGATCCTCTGCGACCGCCGCAGGTATCTCTCGATTTCGGGGGTTTACGGCCGCCGTATCCTAGCCGTAGAGCAAATGTGACTAAAGCCGTGTTCGCACTGGATAAAAATGTTGGGTAACTTTACCATGACGCCGGGTAACATTCCGATGGGTTAATCTTCCCACCGTCCGCACTTGGATTTAATAGACGCGGGTAGAATTGCCGAGACCATGGGTAAACTAACCGAGCTGGCTCCAAAACAATAAAGAGGGCGCCTTGCGTGACCTATGGCCGCGACTTGACGACCGGATCGTCTGTTCCCTACGCTAGCTCTCAACATTATTTTCTTCGTTCAAGTTTTCGTTCTTTGATGGCCATTAGCCTCTGTCATGACCTTTCTAAAAGGTCAACGCGCGGAAAATTGTCAAGATGGCGGCGCTTAACAACAGCAACACGTGTGTCGTCAATGTCAGAACTTAATGGCTTACGACGGAGCTCTAAAGGCTGTGGCTATTTCGGAAGAATAAACCGTAGGCAAGGCTGAATGTCACCCAAAACCGTAAAATTACGAAAGAGAAAGAAAAAGCGACTGAAAAATGGTCAGTTGGTGAAAGTGTGCTGCGCTATACGTACGTGCGTAGCTATAGCTGTACTTCGACGTTTACATTGTTTATAATGTAGGGCCGACTTTCCTCATGCAATGTTGCCAAACTTCTTTGTTGACAAACTGCAAATTCATTGTACCTTTACCATGTTAATGTTATTAATGCTTGCTATTTACCCTCTGTTAACAATTTAGGTGTAAACTTAGTCTGAAAAAAACCCAAAACGGTAGCGTCCAGAAATCTTGCCGCACACAATCGACCGAGTCGTGGCGCAATTAAATAATTCTTGGAAAATCCAAGTTTATATTCACGAACTTCTTTTAATAGTAATGTCATTTATGACCCATGTAAGGTTTCAGTCAATAAAATGGTGAAAGATACTAGATTTCACAGGCGTCTATACATTTAATGGAACAGTATTTAAAACTGGTTGGCTTTTAAATTAACATTGCAGGATCAGGAATGTTGAGGAGTAACGTCCATATAGTAATTATGTGAACAAAGTGCTTGTGTGTAAAGCCCCAAATTTATATTTGATGTCAAAATAAAATAAAAAATGCAAAAAGAATATTGCTTGTATGAATTGGCCCCAGAATTTGTTTACTGTATGGCATTCAAATATATGGCATTCAAATAAAGCTTCACTGACTGAGTTCAGTGCCACTGAAAAACATTGTTTTGTTTTAATGTTGGGCCTAACTGGTTTTCTAAGGAGCCTAAATACACGGCGGGTCTTTTCAAGTGCAGGAAAGCAAATCTAGTTTTATGATTGGCCATTTTTGTATTAAGTATTTCCCGCAATTAACTAACTATCTGTTGTCTTTCCTCCATGGTATAGCTAATTACGTTAGTCTTACGCGAGAGCTCGGAAGCCATGTTGACAAATTTCCGCAAAACGCCCTCTTCGGTTGATTTTCGTCATTTCATGACAGAGGCTAATGATTTGTACACGTATCGCAGTATGACTTGACAGCACAATAAACCGTGTACAAAAGATGCCAGTTTTTTGCGCGTGATCAGAGAGGCCGGTGAAAGGTCACTGGCTGATGTGACCTGTGGTCATTCGACCGGGTGATGGAAGATTTAACCGAGACGTCGCGTCCGCACTGGATTTTCTGGCTCGGTTAAAGGGATCGTATACGTTTGGTAATTACTCCAAAAATTAATGGCAATAAAAACTTACTTGGTAAGAAGTACAGCAGCTTTGGATAGTATAATGCATTTTTAGAAACTTTTCACTTCGAAGTACTGCGGTTATGGAAAAATATATCACTTCTTATCCCCAAAAATTTGAATCTGAGAAGCGTTACTGCAGTGACGTTTCTCAGATTGTGTATTCCAATGCAGATTATACTTCCTGCGTGGACATAACCGTTCCAGATTGTCGGCAATTTCTCAAAATCGCTACCACCTTTCGAAATGAAATTTTTACAGGTTAGTTTTATGGTATATGTCTATAACTATAACAGATGGAGTGTCGTGGCCGAGTGGTTAAGAGCGTGTGTTTTCTGTTCCACAGAGCGTGAGTTCGAATCCCGGCCGGGACACGTGTGTCCTTAAGCAAGGCAATTAAACCACTATTGCTTCGTCCTTCGGATGGGACGTAAAGTTGTAGGTCCCGTGTGTTGTATAATTTATAATGTGTGTATATATCTTTCCCATTATATCATTATAAAATTGTATAATGCACGTAAAAGAACCCAGAACACTTATCGCTAAGAGAAGGGGTTTGCCCCGGTGTTCCTGGCTGACACAGCCTCTTTCTACGGGTTTCTTCTGGCTTACGAGCTACAGTGCCTTGAGCACTTTTGAAGGATCCTTGGTTTCATTACCAGAAAATAATAATAATAATAATAATAATAATAATAATAACAAACATTGGGTTCCAATTACCAAACGTATACGATCCCTTTAAACTGACCTGGTCAATCTTCATGGGCACATTTGGCTCGGTTAAACTACCCACGCGGCGTGGGTAAGTTACCTGTGAGGAAAGTTACCCAGGCTGTTCGCACTGGACTTAAAATGGGTAATTTACCCATTGGCTCGGTTAGTTTGCCCAAATTAAGTCCAGTGTGAACAGGGCTTTAGGTGTTATACATCGATGAACCAACACTCTTGTTGCCTCTGTGCAACCTGGGGCAAAATATATTGAGATTTGAAGGCAATGTACCCCTTAAATTGTTTGCGATGAGTAAAAATGTTGAAGTAAATCATGGAGTAAAATTGTCAAAGTATTACTGATCTGTAAACGATAAAGTGTTTATGCTAATAGTGCCAAAAATCCCGGAACCTGCTCTTCCGATCCAACGAAAATGCCCTAAAGAGAATGCTGTTCCTTTCTCTATGGTTGCAAGTAGAAAATTAATGTACCACTCAAAGATCCAATTTCGAGAGTTTACGTTGCGGTAGACACTGTAACTAGCTCTGCGTGAAATGTCTGCGATTGAATTTTTTTAGACAGTCATTTCGTTTGAATCATTCACTACACACCGAGCTAGCTGGGTTTTGGTACACTAGTACCATGGAGGAGTACTATCCACACGTACGACAGAAATCTTTTGATTGACCTTGCACCAAAGGTTGGGGAGAAAACAATTGTTTAATTTGTAGGGACAGCTGTTGCAGTCGTGAATCATTGCCACAACTCTTCACCCAAGTTCCTTCCCCTTGTGACGCAGCTTGATTTGATACTCTTGATTCACGTCAACAAGACTGTCGGCGTTACAGTTGGTTGAACTATTCAGGCTCACAAACTACATGTAGAAACGGCTGCAGTTTTGTTTCTAGAGGTGACATTTTCTTATTTTGTAATCGGTTTCTGTTCTCTTGTGGTTTACGCATTGTGATTTGTGAGGCATTCTGGCAAAATGAGACGGAACTGTATGGGCACAGTGCAAAGTGGAGAACACTGCAAAATAATGAATAAGGCCAAAAAAAAGAAACATGTTTAGCGTAATGCTTCTTTTTTTTAAGAAAGGGGGAGGCCTTTTTTTCCCTCTTTTTCTTTTTCAAAATAGCCGCCCGACACATCTTAATTTGAGTCATGTAGTGAACATGTCACACCCTATCTCCCAATTTAAAATTAAAACATGGTTCACCCACGATTACAAATCAAAATTCATTTGGGTCGATCATGTATGCACCGTACACGACTACACGTCACATCCTAGCCTTCCTATTAGAACAAATATATTTCAAGAGCATGTACACAGTGATGCTAAAGTCTAAAATACGATCTTAAAATTGTATTAAATAAAAAAAAATAAAAAAATGGTTTTACCAAAATTGTCAAATTTATCATTTTTTTTAAATAAAAAAAAAGAAAAAAGGAGGCGGCCCCCAAAAAGGAAGCGGGCGGTGACGCTAAACATGTTTTTTTTTATTTGGCCTAATAGGTGATTATTGATATTTGTAATCTTTGGTATGCATACTAACTATATTTTGTTAAGAAATAGTATTGAAGTACCGGTAGTGGAATAAACGTGTTTTCAAATGAAAACAATTGACATTTTTTCCATATCACATGTACAAAACTTAAATCTTCAAAGGTCTTTTTCTCAAATTTTACTTTTGAAACATGTTGATAAATGCGAATTTTAAACAGCCATAAGCTTCAACCAAACTTATTCCTCCATGCTTTAACAAACGAACGGCCCCCGGGGCCGCCTGTTGACAACAAAACGCAGCCACTCGGTCCTCCAGACTGCGTGACCTTCACACTTAATAACCGAATGGACGTTCCCCTTTTTAGCAATTCGTTTAACAACACCTCCAGAATTCAATTTCATGGAGCTGCTCAGCACAAGCAATTTGCTTAGCACAAACAAATCTGTTCAGTAAAGACAGGTTACCAGCCAAAACTCCATGTGTTTTTCATGATAAGGAAACACCAGCTGAATACCAGTCACAAAACAATATACGTCACCAGGAATTTTATTTTGTAACCCCGGCCTGTTTTTGCCAAGGAAGAATGTTCATGTTAAGCATTTTTTTTGTGCTTAGAAACTCCTGGTAATATGTTAATGTACTCCTTGCCGTTTGAACAATTTGCCTTATAAGGTAGTTGATATCTTTTGAATCTTAAGTCAGTGGCTATGGTAGTAGGCCCCGACTTGAAAACGGAAGCGAAATATTGGCCTTGAAACCCAGTTGATCAACTCAAAGTTGTTTGGTTTTTGTTATCCTGTACTAGGCATTTGTTGACAGTTCACTAGAATGGGGACCTGCCTTTCTTGGTAAAATTGACTAGACCCTTCGCGCAGGTCTTGTCGAAGGTTTTTCCCGATTACTTTAGCATTTTTGATCACAGCAAATTGTATAGGAATGTAGTAGAATTGTGTTTAATACAAGCCGTTGTTGTTTATTTCAATTTCAAATTTGCTCCAGTGAGTGTCATTTTAAGTAAATATTAAGGAAAAAATATGCAAATTAAGTGCAATTTAATGACGTCTAAAAAGGTGATTTGCTAAAGATAAACCGAAAATGGAGAAATGTCCAAGTTGAGGAAGTAGTTCGACCCTCTTTCCTTGGCTGCGGCCCCGCCTACCATGAGGCTACGCGCCTGTCTTATTCGCCACACTGTCGCTATCAGATTAATACCCGAATTCGGAATAAACAAGAAGCTAAACAAAGTCATGCAGAGATAACATTTTATTATTTCTCACATGCATCGATGAACCAACACTCTTGTTGGGGCAAGATTTATTGAGATTTGAAGGCAATGTACCCCTTTAATTGTTTACGATGAGTAAAAGATTTTGAGTAAAATGAAGTAAAATTGTCTACTGGTCTCTAAACCTATAAACGGTAAAGTGGTTATGCTTTTCTTTTGTGTATGAAGCAACAAAGTTTTATTCAAATTCATGCAAAATTGATATAATGTGATTGATGTATTAAACCTGTTGGTGTTGAAACGTTTAATACTTTCGCTGCCACATTAGTGAGTTAAAAGCTAAATTTATCTGAGTATTTAACAATAAAAGCGCTTACATCACAATAAAAGTAGCACATATCTATCAAGCTTAGGATATATACAGGGTGTCCCGCGCGTGCCCAAGCATTCATGGTATTGATTTCCATATTATGGGATAGAAAACATGAAAACTAGTTTTTCTGTCACGTCTTTAAAGGGGAGTTTAATACCGAAATATTTAAATATGTCTTACTTATTTGAAGTATTGATTGCAGGAATCCAGCAAAATAATTGCGCTAGATATCCTGTAATTGCTCGGTAAAAAATCAATTTGATTTAACAAAATTAACGATCGATTGTAAAACTTTGGACCAGTCAGTTAAACGATATGTACTATCAAATACAACACCTACCCAATCCTGATAAGTCAAGCAATTACCAATGGTGTATCCTACCTTAAATTGAGGAAAGTATTGATTTTGTTTGCCCAGATTTGAGCAGTCAACTAGGACCCAAATGCCCACTTGTCTTATTTATTTATCAACAAAAAATTAACTTTACTGCAAATACATGACTTTGCATTCTTAAAAAGAGGGTAACTCGCAAACGGTTGGACAGATTATATTGAAATTAATACTGATTTTCATTCCAGGAAATTCCATATTGGAAAATCAGTATCAATTAAGAAGAACCTTGAAATTTGGTTGGGAAATGTTATGGAACACCCTATACAATGAGCAATTATTAAAAATGCATGATTATACCAGCTTGAAGTTGTATCCTCCGGTCTAGTAGTTAAATCCGCTCTCCATCTGAAAAATAAATTCAGAGTATGTTTCAACTGTGGTGGGTAGCGTTTGTCAATTTTTTCAGAAATACAAAAAAAAAAAAAAAATTATGTGTGTGTATTGGTGCTCTTGTATCGTATTACGATCGAGGGTCGAAACACACAAGAGAACAAAGAGAACAAAGGATCCTCGATCGACGGTTTGATTGTCCGAATTCGGTCCTCGATCGTTGGGGCAAGCGCTAAGGTAATGGGGTTTGGGTATAACATAGGAATAAAGGAAAACACAATAGGGGATCCTCGATCGTTATGTGGTTCACGACTAAGTGCTCTAGCATACACCTAGTTGTGGGGACAGGCTATTTTGTTTGGAAAAAACTGTCCGAGTTGTGGGGACATTTTCCTGTCCCCATAGTATTTTAGGTCCGCAGTATAAAGGGGTCTAGAAGTAATTTGGGGTTAGGGTATAATGAAAGGAAATCGAAAGGAGATTGTACATGTTGGGTCGAAAGAATTTCTAGGATTTGAATATTTGTCTCAGCACACAAACCCTATGGAAAGTCCCCATAACGATATGTACGAAAAGAATACATGTGTTTGTGTGCGTTTGTATTGACCGGCAATCGTGGTCGTCGGACAAAAGAATTGGGAGGCAAACAATGGGTCCACGATTGACACAACGTCCACGATGTACAAACAAAAGAGGTAAGACGGTCGGACAATGCCCCGTCCACGATTTCCGGTCCATACACGACTGCATGTGTGGGGAGGGGATCTCTTCTTCTTCTTCTTCTTCTTTTTGTTTTTGGGGGGGGCAACCAGCTGTAAGAGCAGATTAAGAACGGAATTATTGTCGAGCCTCAAGTAGAATTCGAAATTCGTAAAACTATAACTTAACGTCGGCCTATTTTTGGTATCGGTCAGTGTCTTATCTAAAAGAAAATAACTGAAAAGAATCTATTTGAAAACTCGAAAATAACCCGGGAGTACAACTTTAACTTCTTTCAGACAGATTGTACATTACGTATGTCGTTCGTTATTTATAGCCAACAGAGCGCAGTTAAAGGGAATATACAACATTTTGCTAACATACAAAAAAACATGTTGGTGAATGACAGTCTAAAACATCATGTAAACAGTGGGCACCTAGTGTGGCGTCATTTTCACCAAAAGTGACATTCTGTATATCCATTTCCAACTCTAGTCGGCCGACCAACGTTGAAAAAAACTGGCTTGTTTCAAATACTATATGCCCCAATTTAGTTGGCATTTTGCTAGCAATCGATATAAACAGGTACAAGCCAGGTTCCCTGACCGTGCAATTCCCCGACGTTTATAAATCGCTCCGTTTCATCTTAAGTGTGGTCAGGGAACCAGACTAAAAGAACATGATTGTTTGTCTTGTTATTTCCAGCATCTACAAACCGTCATACAAGTCAGTGTAACAATATTTGCTATACATTTACTAACCCCCCAATTACATTCATTTCTGAAAATTACAGCAACAACAAATGTTATATAAAAACCATTTAATGCAGTCACCCGTATTATCACTCCTAGCAAATGTATTTCCAGAAGGCGACTGAAGTTTGTTGGTCTCTAAAACCCCAATCCCTGGTCACAATTCTGTATTCGGTTGCGCTTGTAGTTTCCCTGTTGTCGACGTCTGTCACGATTCCAACGTGGCCGTCATAGCCGGCCACGTACCCATTGCCTGGGGTACGGCTGTATTCCCAGCGTTTGTCGGCTGTTAGGTGGGGGGAATTTGGGTTCTCCCATTCCCCAGTACCGATTGGAGTCGACCACGGCCTCCACTTGTGCCTGAAAAGAAACATGACAAATTTCACTTTTCGTTGAAAATGGTCACGTGACCTTGTTTTTTTCCCGGTGGCGAAGTGTTGACCGCAGAAGCAGAATATGACATAATTATTACGAAGCAAGATATATGGTCATCGTGAATTTCTGTTCAGATATCTAGGGGCCGAGGATGTGTTAGGTAATAATAGTCTAGAGTTAAGGGGGTATTTGACTTGACTACAATAATTACAGGAATGGTTGTTTGTACTCTAACGTTTTCGAATGACCTGCATATGATTTGTACACGATTTGTAATTGTGGACGTTTTGTCAATCGTGGACGTACCCAATTCTTTTGTCTGACGACCACGATTGGCGGCCAATACATACACAAAAGAAGGGAAGACGGTCGGACAATGCTCCGTCCACGATTGGCGGTGTTTACCAACCTATTGTGTATGTCGGTCGAGCTGTCATAGTGTCTGTTGGGCTGCCATAGTGTCTGTCTGTCTGTCTGTCTGTCTTTCCGTATTTCGATTATCTCAAGGACCGGCCACTGCATAAAGTTGAAAATCGTTAGGTGTATTGCTCAGGACCCAATACCCAATAATGTGCAGTGTCAAGTGTGAAGTTGTTTAGATATGCGGTTCTCAACCACCCCCCCCCCCCCCCCCCCCCCCGCAAAAAAGCAAACAAACAAACAAATAAAACACACAAACAACAACACCGGAGGCCTAAACCCTTAAACGTTTGCATATAATAAGACAATAGAGCCTGAAGGTGCGCCATCTTGTCTTTGAGCTTCCGGACCCCTCCGTTACCCTTCTATGGACATTTTACACGGGTTTGTACCAATAACAATTTTTAAAAACTCCTACTTTGAGGCCTAAACGCTAATTTTCCTATTTGAGGGTCTGTAAGCGCGCCACCAGGGGTACACTTTCAGGCTCTATTTTGTAAGAAGCATTTCAATACCGTTGTGGCGCTATCACTTTTCCCCCGGCGGCTTCGTTTAGAACATCAGCCACGAAGATGTTACACTTGTTCCAATTGTTCCCATTGGGAAGGCGAAATGCGGCATAGGATCATCTTGTGCTTCCCTGATAACTTCGGGCAACACGAGCAATCAAACTACCCCACACCGCTTCGGCCCCATGCTGTGGAAAATTTAATTAAATGGAGATACTGAAATCGATAGACCTTTCTGCTAATCACTTACTGACAACCGCGTTCCCCCAAGGGGCCATGGGGAAAGTTTTACCCTGCAAACCCCCGCCTTCGCTGCATCAGCCACTGTTTTCCACAAGTTTCGGAAGGTCACTTTATGCAATTTCCCCCACTGTTTTCTAAATAATTTGTCAGTGGTGGATAGTTGCACCCCCCCCCCCCCCTTTCTGGGTCGCTGAGCCCCCGCCCCTCCTCTCTCCCCCTTTGGGCCACTAAGACAAAATTATTTTATTCCCAAAACATTCCAAAACTCCCTAAAATCGGTGGTAAATATGTACATGGATATTACGTAATTTATGAGGAACGATAGCCAAAAATCACCTTAGATTGCACAACAGTGCCTCTACAATCAATGCCGTTTTTTTATTGCACAAATGACGGAAATGTGGAAGCCCGATCGTGCCAGGTTTTAACAGTGTAAACAAATATTTTTTTATTGCAAAATAACGCAATAGTCTTGCGAAATAACGCAATAGTTTTGCGAAAAAAAGCAATACTATTGCGAAATAACGCATCACTATTGCGAAATAACGCAATACTTATTAAAATTGAATTACAATTAAAATACTCATTCAATTTGACGCTGTTGTCAATCCATTTCGTTCCGTTTACTCTAAAACATTACGATTAGGAAATTAATTTAAATTACCAAACCGTTAAAACGAATGAGACAAAAAACAATTTAATTTTTTGATTCAACGTCGATCTCCTCATGAGTCGAATCTAACGCATTTAGCACAAATCGGATTGCTACATAATTAAATTAAACCGATCAGTTACTTTTTAAACTTCAAATGAACAAATTGAGCTCGGCGATGTTCAGGGACGACATAGTGTCGGTATCAGGAATTTGTGAGATGTAAGTGTTACATTAACTAAGAAAACCTATTCGAGTCAAGTAGCCAATGTTCAGACTAGAATCAGACTCGAATCGAGGCATTGACTCGAGTCATTATAACTCGTCCACGAGCTGCATTTGCGGAAAAAATATTGTGCTCGGGTGTTATTTGAAACGAACAAGAAATGCACGACTTTTGACCACTTATTTTGAAGCATTTTGCAAATTCCAGATCTCGCCTGATAGCTCTAGCCTGTTTAATTCTCGTGATTTAATCTGTTGTATTGTGATTAACCTCTCATAATGTACTTAAAATAGGGGCCACTTTGCTATGCTTTGCGCAGTTGTTCTGATGGAACCGTCGACAACGCCCATCTCGTTATTATCCGTCATCTTATAACCATTCTAAATTGGACTTTTGTTTCGTCAAATAAATTAATTTGACCTGAATTTTGTTTCACAAGTTTCTTCATTTTAATAGTTGTCCATTCTCTGATGATCCAAAACAAAACAATACTTTCGTTGGAATCCCTCAGTCTCCTGACGACTGACAGAGCATTATGTCCGAAACGTTTCCTTCGGTTTTTTTTTCAGAACCATATACAACACGCAAAATATAATTACCACATGGTGCTACCGCAAACGACTTATCTTATTACTATGGTTGTTTTAACAAACAAATCAACTAATAATACGCAAATAAACCACAAGGGACTCTCACTATCTAAATTTACATAGGCCTACATTTCAAAGTGAACAAAGAAATCGGCAAGACGGGACTTGAACCTGCGAACTTCGGAATACTGGAGCCCGGCGCTCTACCAACCGCGAAAGCTATCTTGCCCTATGTTGGCTGTCTCCTAAATTGTCAGTATTTTGTTCGAGTGGGAGACCGCCAACATAGGGCAAGAAAGCCCAGTAAGTAGACCGTCGGTACGGTATTCCGGAGGTCGAATATTTAAGTCTCGCCTTGCCGATTTCTTTGTTCACTTTAAAAATAATAAACTATAGTGAAACTTACTAATCCAAAGGCCCCAAACAGTACCAGCATTACCACCGGTGTAACCTTCATGATGCAAAGTCCTTATAGTCCAGTGGCTTAGCGCAAATTTTTGGCAAAATCGTGACCCGCCGGATTAAAGCACCAAACTTGGCACACTTGTTATATAGGACCCACTGAACAATTCTAGAGGGGGGTGCCCGGCTTAGGTGACCTAGGTCAAGGTCAGGCCGAGGTCAAAGGTCACATGTTAAATAATATTTTATAAATTCAGATAAGATTGCAAATAAAGGCTGCCAAGCTAGATTTGAAGGCACTAAATTGTTTGCACGTGTTCTATAAGACCAACATAATCACCCTAGAGGGGGTGTACAGTTTTGGTGACCTAGGTCAAGGTCAGGCCGAGGTCAAAGGTCACATGTTAAATAATATTTTATAAACTCAGATAAGATTGCAAATAAAGGCTGCCAAGCTAGATTTGAAGGCACTAAATTGTTTGCACGTGTTCTATAAGACCAACATAATCACCCTAGAGGGGGTGTACAGTTTTGGTGACCTAGGTCAAGGTCAGGTCAAAGTTCATATTACATATTACTGAAGAAATTACTGTAGAAATGCAGATATGATTGCAAATCAAAGTTTTTGTGCATACCACCTCTAACCAAAAGTGAGGGCCAAGAAAAGTATGCCTTATGTGAAAAATCTATCAGAAGCTCAACTCTCCCACATTGAACTGGTAGCATTGGGCAGGGGCCTTAACTTCATCCCGACCCCCCAAAAACCAAAAAGGTCGACCATCCTTCGCCATTCCCGATCCTTCTTCAGAAATATGAGATTACGGTTAAGAATGGCAGGGAGAGTCAGACCTATAAGCTCACACCCGTTCAAACTACCTTCAACTTGGACTCCCCAACCTACCTTCAATCTAAACCTAGAGTCATATATTGAAGGCACTCTGGAGGAACTATCCAGACTGAAAATTCAAAATGTCAAACTAAATATAACAAAAGCAGAACGTGTTGCGCTATCTGGCCTTAAGAAAAGACAGGATATTATCATCAAACAATTTGATAAAGGCCGCGGTGTGTGCGTCCTTAACAAACAAGACTACATACGTGAAGGGACACGACAATTAACAGGCCCCCAGTATGAAGAAATTAACAGGGACTTGACCGATGAAACCGCGGAATTATAGTCTCTCAAGCCATACGCCAACTCTACGTGGACGGACTCATATCGAAAGACATATCGGAGTTTCTTAACCCCCGCAACCACGACATTAAAACACCTTGCCTTTACCTCCTACCGAAAGTTCACAAAAAAGTACCAGAAGGAACACGGTTCGTGGGGAGGCCAATCATTAGTGGTTGCGGAGGACCGACTCAATCCATATCCAAATACATAGACTATTTTTTGCTCCCAATTGTCAAACAGCAAAGCACATACACACGCGATTCTGGGCATGTGCTTGAAAAACTAAAAAACCTACATTGGAGCAAGATAACTTATTGATGACACTGGATATAGTATCCATGTACACTAACTGCCCACAAGATGAGGCAATTGAATCAGTTTGTGACGCACTTGCAATGGCCGATGACAGACTATACGCAATACCCAAGCCCACAACAGACCACGCGCGACGTCTCCTTGAACTCATTATGCGTCTAAACACGTTTGAATTTAATGGCAAGTTTTTCAGACAAACAATTGGCGTGGCCATGGGCAGCGAATGCAGTCCGGAGATTTGTGACATAACTCTATTCAAATACGAACAAGACAAAATCCTCCCTCACAATCCCTCAATTGTGAGCTACATGAGATATAGAGACGATGTTCTCATAATCTTTAACGGAAATGAAAAGCAGGCTGTTGACCTAGTGCAATCACTTAATAAAATTCACCCTACGCTGAAGTTCACGTCTGAGATCTCGCACCGCCAAGTCACCTTTCTCGACCTTATTATCTACAAAGGCGAACGATTTATACATGAAGGGATATTGGATACTCGAGTCGCTACCAAAAAAACTGATACATTTCAGTACCTAGCTCGAGATTCAGCACACCCTAAGTCGGTATTTGGCGGATTAATCAAGGGCGAAGTGACCAGATACAAACGTATATGTACCCATTCAAAAGACTTTGAGGAGAGGGTTGAATTCTTCAAAGACAAACTTCAAAAGCGCGGATACACAAACGAAGACCTAGCTCTCCTTTCTCAAAGGGGAAAGACTCCCGCGGACCCTAAGCGTGAAAAAAACAAAAACAATATCCCACTGGTGTTCGTCCTACCATACTACCCACATGTCGCGCACCCAGCCCTGAAACGGGCTATCCTCAAACACTGGCCCTTGATTAGGGAAGGCTATTTGATACCCAACCCATCCTGGCATACAAACGGCACAAAAACATAAAAGATGAACTTGTTCGATCTAGGACTAAAGCATCTCCACAATCCAACCAAGAGGAACAAATTCTTGATGAGGAGAATCTGCAAATTCTATTGGAACTATTGAAAGAACAAAACAATGATCAAAGAAATGGATATCAAGACTAAAACAAAATAAATAAGTCAACCCCCCCCCCCCCCTTGTACTTGCCACGTGTCATATAAACCGACACACAAATAAAAACAAAGAAAGCAAAATGAATTATATAAGAGGGTGGCTGATGAAGTGCATGATATAGCACAGAAAATATGCCCTGCTCCCCTTCCAAAAAAGGAAAAAAAAGAGGGGACGGCATATTATCACCGGTAATAATCACTCACTGTGTGAACTAAAAACAAAGGGACCACTGTGGCAATACACAAACCAGTCATTGCGTCGCCAAAATCAGAGACAGGGTTTGAAACTCCCGCTTTTAGGGAATGTCTAACCCAATTGGCCTGCAGACGTTTGATGTATTTGCCCGTCCACGAACTCCAACCACGGACTGTCATCTAGCAGAGATAATGTGGCTAAAACTGACCCCCAGATGCGTGTCTTACACAAAAAAGGAAAAAAGAGTTAAGAATTACGCTCTGGAGAGACCAGTCAAACAGCCACCTTCTAGCATACCCACTAGTTAACGTACAATTACAGATTTATCTCGGCAGATCAGTCACAAATACAATTCATATGATACTTGTCAGCAGAACCTTTTCCGCGTCTCAAAAAAATAACGAAAAGCACGGAGGGGTTCTTTTGAAACTTGTACACGAAACACCCCCCCCCCCCCCCCCCCCCCCCCCCCATTCCTACAGACTGCAATCTCGCAGAAAAAAATGTGGCCTGAACTGACCTCCCATGAAGCGTATATCACTAGAATTACGAATTAAGAATTACGCTCTGGGCGGGATAGTTACGCAACCACACTGCTGGCATACCAGCACATCATAAATTATACAGATTTATCTCTGCAGACCAAGCCACCACCTAAAATCCAATGATACTTCACGCAGCAGAACTGCTTCAGCATCTCCAAAAAAAATTACGAAAACGATGAGAAAAAGTTCTGACTTGTGACAACTCCCATAAACACCCTCCCCTTCCCACATAGAATGAGTTCTGATTCACTGCAGCTAACTCTAGAATTGATTAAAAAAAAGACAAAAAAATTAACTGATCATTCCTTGAAGTATGCCTGCATAAACCGGTTTCTCTGTGCTATACCTTCTTGCAAAAGCACTCCATTAGAATTATAATAGCCTCACAGAAAAAGAAAGAAAATTCCACAAAACCCAGTATTACACGTCCTTCACGTTAATGTCCTTCCCAGGTGACCTAGAATCGCTCTAAAAATTAAAAAAAACGTGACTGACATGTATGATTACGCTGCTTCCCAATAAACACAAAAACAACGTGAGAATTCTGGTCTTTGACAATTATCAAAGTTGTCCAGTGCCTTTAAGCCATCACTTAAACAACATCACTTTTTCTGTTTGAACATTTCAATCTAAAAAACTCTACAACATATATGGCCGCCATCTTGGATTTATTCAAATAAACATTTGAAATTTTGATTTAAATTGTTAAGTAGCTTAATTTGTAAGAATCTCCATGTTTGTGGAACCTTTGATTTTTTTCACTTAACCAATCATATCTGCATTTATACAGTTTTTTATGCCATGTGACCTTTGACCTCGGCCTGACCTTGACCTAGGTCACCCAAACCGGGACCCCATCAAGAATAGTCCTTTAGGTCCTTGAAAACAAGTATAAGATTTAAAGCCTATCTTAATTGTCAACGCGCCTTGATTTGCAATCATAGATCTGCATTTATGCAGTATTATATGCCTTGTGAACTTTGACCTCAGCCTGACCTTGATAAAGGTCATCCCAACTGGACACCCCTTCTATAATGGTTCTATTGGCCCTATAGAGCAACTCTACACAATTAAGTGTCTAAAATATTGCTTGTCAAGCTTGATTTGCAATCATAATGTGCATTTAAACAGCATTAGTATATGCCACGTGACCTTTGACCTCAGGCTGACCATTACCTAGGTCACCTAAGCCGGGCATCCCTTCTACAATGGTTCTGTTGGTCCTATAGAACAACTCTACACAAGTTAGTGTCTAAAAAATTGCTTCTCAACCTTGATTTGCCATCAATATCCGCATTCAAACATAATCACATGCCACGTGACCTTTGACCTCATGCTGACCTTGACCTAGGTCACCTAAGCCGGGCACCCCCCTCTAGAATTGTTCAGTGGGTCATATAAAACAAGTGTGCCAAGTTTGGTGCTTTAATCCGGCGGGTCACGATTTTTTCACTAAGCCACCGGACTATTATACTAGTCGCTGGAAGATCCACCTTCTTGATGTGTGGACTGTCTGAAATGAGCTAATGTTCTGTTCGATCTTCGATCCTATACTCTCTATAAAAGCGATTTGTAACATGAATTTCTGTCAGCTCCAATCGGGAAAGATTTTGCAATGTGAGCAGATCATTTTCCTTGCAGAAAGTCACACGTGTGCACCTTTGTATGCAAATTAATGGTTTGGATCAGTTCCAATTATGTGCGTGCGCGCATGTACACCTTCACATTTTGCCTAAAGTTGGTGTGTGTGGGTTGTTTTTGGAGGTGTTTTGGGGTGGTTTTTTTCGATTTTTTTTTTTAGAACGAATTTTGAAGGAATATAATGTACTCTAACGAAAAAATTACTTGTTTGCATTGGCAGACTTTTTTACAGTTTTAAATAGTGGCGTTTATTTCTCATCGCGTGTGCACTTTCGTGTACTGTAATGGTTCAAATTTATGGAGTTCTATATCTGCCACCTCGCGCCGCGGATCTCGCATCGCGGATCTCGCCCCGCGGGTCGCGGATCTCGCATCGCGGGTCGCGGATCTCGCGATCCGCGACCCGCGGGGCGAGATCCGCGATGCGAGATCCGCGGCGCGAGGTGGCAGATATAGAACTCCATACAAATTAGCTCCAACTGTGTGTTTGTTTGCGTTTGTATTGACCGGCATTCGTGGTCGCCGGACAAAATAATTTGGAGGCAAACAATGGGTCCACGATAAGACAGTCGGACAATTCCCCGTCCACGATGCCGGTCAATACATGACTGTGTGTTTGCGCGCGTTTGTTTATGGTGTAAATGGATGACACATACCTGGCGACACGAAGGTTAATTGGGGTTGGGGTTAGAATCGAGGACGACCTCTATTGAGATTCGTGTACAAAACCAATGAGAGCCGTCGGGAAAAGTCGAGTATAAACAAAGGAAATTTTCGAGAGGAACAAAGGAAACTCCTCGATTTACACCATAAACAAACGTGCAGGTATGTGCACAAGCCCTGCTTAAAGGGGTATAATCCCCCCCCCCCAAAAAAATAAATAAAAAATAAATAAATAAAAAGTCATGTTTTGGATTGCTTATTTAGGATTTCAAACATCTCGTTCTCGTCACCGTTTTCACGAAGAGGCGAATTTAGCCTTTTACGGTCTGAACAAACTTTCGAGAAAATCGTTGAAACAGTTTGAAACATAAAGATCATAGAATATACAAGATTAAGGTATCATGGAGAAGAAGAGATTCCAATCTTCTTAAATATTAATAGCAAACTTTAAGAAAAATAGGTGATTAGTTTTGGAGAATTAATAATAGGAGCGCCTCTTCGTAAAAACGAAACATTGACTAGTCTAATCACAGACTCCCGTGTTTGAATATACCAAACTGTTAATATCCGCGTAACGGATTGAACAGAATGTGAGGTCGACAAATTTAATTTTATAATAGTTATAAGTTTGCAGTATTCTGTTGTAAATTGGAATTGTTTTCTTTCAAAATACCCATTTATTTCCAATCATAATGCAAAGAAAATGAAAAAAAGGAGTATATTTGACACATTGTAGATCCTATACATGGTACCCGGATGTGGTGTATTCTCGTAAAATCTCGAGGTCAACTTACACGCTCTACAGGATCAGTCAGTGTGGAGTGTGGAACTGTTCCCCTTTATTTGCAGGTATAATGCAGAACTCTCTCGGTAAAATGAATGTTCATGTCACCGGAGACCACTATTTAGACATTCATTTTCAGAAAAGCGTCTTTAACATGTATTTTTCGGTTTAAAAGGACCACTGACTTCACTTCACAAAAACGGGTTTGGATCTAAAACTAATAACCTATATTAGCCCAAATCAAGATATCGTGGTATCATTTTTTTAGTTCTTCTATTTTTCGTACATTGGTATAAATGTAGTTTTGGTCTCAGTGTGGTGGAAGTATGCTTGTCTGTTGAGATATGCTTGTCTGGTTTATTTGGGAAGTCACCATAAACTATCCCGTGTAGCGGTTGTTGTATCTTTCAAGGCACTTAGGTATAAACCTAGCCCAGTTTTACTTTCAGCCTTGCTCTATGGTTTGAAATAACCCACAAGAACGTACATTTGGCGATGAAAAAGATGAACGTTAACAATATCCGGGTTCTAACCACAGACTTTTTGATCCATAGCTCGCTTTTTTACCAACTAGGCCATTGGCGAGTTGGTCAAGGATAGCCGTTCTTTACAATTCTTTAATCTAGCTGAGTCGCCATTGTTCTTTCTAATGAATATACATTCACGCACAACCAAGCTGCTAAACCAAAACGCGAACCGCACCACGGGTTAGTCTTCCGTTGTTTTTTTAGAGCCACCCTGTATACGTGTTTTATTTAAAAGGCGTCACTAACGGCAGATAGCGCCCAAGCTGACACCCCGTCTGCAGTCCAATTTGTAGGGACACCAATTTGTGTTGTACTTGGCGTCGTGTGTTGCCACATGTTCTATGTTGACGGGTTATGGGCTTGAATTAGTCAACAAGGCACGTGTATAGCGCTCCTAACGGCTGATGCTATCCAGCCCACACATCGCCCCTCCAACCACCCCGTTTTTCACAGTACATTTTCTCAACTGGTGGTCCTGTTGACTCCAACTGCTGGTCCGCCCAACTGACTGACTGCTTTCGCAGAGTGTGACCTTGACACTCAGTACTGTCTGTTCCCTTGAGAGCCGTCAGTTTAACATATCCTCTATAGTAGATGCTTCAACTTCATGCCATTTGGGACCTTTTGTGCCTAATACGGATCGTTTAAAATAGTAAAGCGCTTCCAAATATAACCCGCAGGTCTTGACTTGAAAACATAAGCTATAGCCTCGAAACTCCGTTTCATTCACTCTAATAGTGTTGTGTGTATAGTGTTGCATCGTGGAATTTTGACAAACGCACTATTTTTTCGTTTAAGAAAACTAGCATCATGGAGTACCTCTAAAATATAGTTGGGATCATTATGGGACATTTTGTATAGTTACAAAATAGAATACAGACATACATGATTATATCAGCTTAAACTTGGTAAGGTACACCATTTGCAGATAGTCCAACATTTTTACTACCGAATTATTAAAAGAATATCTTACTTATTTGAAAAGGATTGCGCTAGATATCCTGTAAAAATTGTTCAAAAAATTGAATTGTATTGTCGTATATTAAAAGAAATTGAGAATCGCGCGCCGGACGGCAATCCCGAAAAGATCAAGAACAACAGAAGAACCACTGCCTGACGCTGGTTGATAACAAACGCCATTGTTCTTGCTTTTCTCAGCATCCGTGGTTGTGAAACTTCGGACAGGTCAGTTGAACGATATTTATTTATAAAATACAACCCCCTAAATCCACCCATTCTTGATAATTCAAGCAATTACCAATGGTGTATACTACCATTAATGTAGCATTCCTCGTGCTTTTTATCAAATTTTATCGTAAAAAGTGTGCACTTTTAAGCTTCAGCTTAGCGTCATTTGGGGTAATAATCTGTTGATTAGAAAAGTTTCCTAATAAATTTAGATTCAAGTACGCATGCAAAAATAGGCCAGGAGGCAATAAGCAAAATTGGCCCATTGAAAAGTGTACAGGGGTCCACAGAGATTTGTCATTTACACTCATTTTCTCCAGGATTTGTCTCATTTGTTTCGGAAAAGTAAATTAAATCACCATAGGTATTACTTTATGGTCTGGGTGGTTTTTTAGGGGAGAACAAAATTAAAAACTTCACAAAATAATTTCGTCCTGTGCGCACGAGGTCGAAGAAAATTAGCAGGGCTCATTTCCCCCCCCCCCCCCCCCCCCCCCACCCCGCAAATCAAAGAGAATCATGTGACAGTACTGTTTCGGGGCACCATCTATTATATATGGCGGACAGAGTCACGAGCCTTGAGTCGCGGCTTGAATCACAGTGCATCAGCGCAAGTTGTGATTCGCGCCGTGATTGATAGTCTGGTTCCCCGACCTGACAATTTGGTTTGAAAAAGAAATAGTAACAAAAACCACTTGTATCACAAAGTAATACCTATGATGATTTCAGGGACCTTTCCGAAGACAAATCCTGGAAAAATTTAGACAAAAATTGCAAAACATTAGAATATGGGACCGAGCGACTCCCCCCTCAGTCTCCCATACCTATACACTCCCTATACTATTGTTACCTAACGCACCCCCCCCCCTAAAAAACTCAAAAGAAACCACAACATTCCGCAAGCACAATACCCGCCACAAAGGAGGAGACGGGAGGGGGGGGGGGGGGGGGTGTCCCTCCGTCTCATTTCTTACTTCATATGGACTTGCTATACATCCTACTTAAAGACATCGGAACAAATTTCTCCTAAAACCGGCGTTGTTTGTTTGTTTGTTTGGGGTGGGGGTGGGGGTGGGGGGTGTTTGTTCGTTTGTCTTTTTTTGACAGTTTGACAGTGCGAGAAAATCTCTGTTTTATGTAATTACCGAAACCGATAAAAATGAAATAAAAATCAAGTCACAATGGCAATTGACACTCTTTAACATTATGCAATTATAAACTATGGGTGGAGTTTCCCTTTAATACATTGTGTGTGCATGCCTTTGTGTTGTTTTACGTTACTAGTTATACACCATGGATGCGCCAGATTACATGTCACGTATGGCTACTGCAAAAGACATCAACATGAAAAAATACGAAAGGCAACAGATTCAGACCGGATTTGCATTACTACTTGTAGCATGAAAGGGAAACACTATTCGATGCTGCTTTTGATAGGCTTATGCTGCTGTTGATGGTCTTTAAGTATCAGCTGCTGACACTAAACGTCTTACCCTAACCACCCCAAATCCTCCAAATTCCTCATTGCAAAATGCAGGATTTTGCAGGATTGAGGTCACTTGGAAGTTGATGCATCGCAGGATTTTGCAGGATTGAGGTTACTTGGGGTTGTGACCCTGCAGGGTGATGGAGTATTCAGGTTATCAGGCTGAATAATAAGTTATTTCGAGTGCACGAAATGATTTCGTGGGCACGAAATGATTTCGAGCGCACGAAATAAACAACTCAAATTATTTCGTCACGGTGATTTGTATTCGTCACATGTCCCTTTAGGGGCTCCGTGCATGGTAATCTTTGGTATATTTTTTTAGGAAATAGTATTGAAATATGGAATACAAGTGTTTTCAAGGGAAAACAATTGAAATTTGTTCTATATCACCTGTACAAAACTTAAATCTTCAAAGGTCTTTTTCTCAACATTTTACTTTTGCAACATGTTGATAAATGCGAATTTTAAACAGCCATAAGCTTCAACCAAACATATTCCTCTATGCTTTAACAAACGAACGGCCCCCGGGGCCGCCTGTTGACAACAAAACGCAGCCACTCGGTCCTCCAGACTGCGTGACCTTCACACTTAATAACCGAATGGACGTTCCCCTTTTTAGCAATTCGTTTAACAACACCTCCAGAATTCAATTTCATGGAGCTGCTCAGCACAAGCAATTTGCTTAGCACAAACAAATCTGTTCAGTAAAGACAGGTTACCAGCCAAAACTCCATGTGTTTTTCATGATAAGGAAACACCAGCTGAATACCAGTCACAAAACAATATAAGTCACCAGAAATTTTGATTTGTAACCCTGTTTTTGCCAAGGAAGAAGGTTCATGCTAAGCATTCTTGTTGTCCTTAGCAACTCCTGGTAATGTTTTAATGTACTCCTTGCCGTTTGAACAATTTGCCTTATTAAGTAGTTGAATTCTTTTGAATCTTAAGTCGGTGATAGTAGGCCTCGACTTGAAAACGAAAGCGAAATATTGGCCTTGAAACCCAGTTTGGTTTTTGTTATCCTGTACCAGGCATTGTTGACAGTTCACTAGAATGGAGATCTGCCTTTCTTGGTAAAATTGACTAGACCCTTCGCAGGCTTTGTCGAAGGTTTTTCCGATTACTTTTTATAACTGCGGATTAAATAGAAATGTACTAGAATTGTGTTCAATACAAGCTGTTGTTGTTTATTTCAATTTCAAATTTCAATGGTACAGGTATCCACACGTACAACAGAAATCTTTTGATTGACCTTGCACCAAAGGCTGGGGAGAAAACAATTGTTTAATTTAAAGGGACAGCTGTTGCAGTCGTGTAATGCCATAACTTTTCTCCCAAGTCGATGGGATCAGTAAATTTCTGTCCCTCTGTGACGCAGCTTGATTTGATACTCTTGGATTTACGTCAACAAGACTCTCGGCGTAAGTTGGTTGGACTATTCAGGCTCACAAACTACATGTAGAAACGGCTGCAGTTTGTTTCTAGGTATTGGGCTTTTGTTGACAGTTCACTAGAATGGAGACCCGCCTTTCTTGGTAAAATTGACTAGACCCTTCGCAGGCTTTGTCGAAGTTTTTTCCGATTACTTTAGCATTTGTTATCGCAACAAATTGTATAGAAATATACTAGAATTGTGTTTAATACAAGCCCAGGATCGTACAGAGGGAGAGAGGAGGGGGGGGGGGGGGGTGGGGGGGGGGGGGGGGGGGGGGGGGGGGGGGGGGGGGGGGGGGGGGTGCGACGGGTGCGTACGCACCCCCCACCCCCTCCCCAATTACAAAAAGGTCCACATTTTCCGGGGTAAATAATGGTATTTTGATGTAGAAATAACGATACTGGCCAGGAAATTTTTGGTTCAATTTTTGATCCCATCAGTACAAATTCGCCCCCCCCCCCCCCCCCCCCCCCCCCCGCCCCCCACCCCCCAATAACACAAATCCTGCGTACGGGCCTGAAGCCGTTGTTATTTCAATTTTAAATTTGCTTCAATGAGTGTTAAGTAAATATTAGAGAACAAAAATGCAAATTAAGTGCAATTTAATTACGTCGGAAAAGGTGATTTGCTAAAGATCGACTGAAAATAGACAAATGTCCAAGTTGAGGAAGTAGTTCGACCCTCTTTCCTTGGCTGCGGTCCCGCCTACCATGAGGCTACGCGCCTGTCTTATTCGCCACACTGTCGCTATCAGAATAATACACGGATTCGGAATAAACAAAAAGCTATACAAAGTCATGCAGAGATAACATTTTATTATTTCTCATATACATCGATGAACCAACACTCTTGTTGGGGCAAGATTTATTGAGATTTGAAGGCAATGTACCCCTTTAATTGTTTACGATGAGTAAATATTTTTGAGTAAATGAAGTAAAATTGTCTACTGATCTCTAAACCTAAACGGTAAAGTGGTTATGCTTTTCTTTTGTGTATGAAGCAACAAAGTTTTATTCAAATTCATGCAAAATTGATATAATGTGATTGATGTATTAAATCTGTTGGTGTTGAAACGTTTAATACTTTGGCTGCCACACTAATGAGTTGAAAGCTAAATTTATCTGAGTATTTAACAATAAAAGCGCTTACATCACAAAAAAGTAGCACATATCTATCAAGCTTAAGATATATACAGGGTGTCCTGCGCGTGCCCAAGCATTCATGGTATTGATTTCCATATTATGGGATAGAAAACATGAAAACTAGTTTTTCTGTCACGTCTTTACAGTTTAATACCGAAATATTAAAATATATCTTACTTATTTGAAAGTAAATTTTGATTGTAGGGATCCAGCAAAATAATTGCGCTAGATATCCTGTAATTGCTCGGGAAAAAAATGAATTTTATTTTAAAAAAATTCACGATCGATTGTAAAACTTTGGACCAGTCAGTTAAACGATATTTCCTATCAAATACAACCCCCAAAACCCACCCAATCCTGATAAATTAAGCATTTTATCAATGGTGTATCATACCTTTAATTGAGGAGAGTGGAAAGTATTGATTTTTTTTTGCCCAGGTTTGAGCAGTCAACTAGGACCCAGATGCCCACTTGTCTTATTTATTTACCAACTTTAAACAATTTAACTTACTGCAAAGACATGACTTTGCTTCCTTAAAAAGAGGGTAACTCGCAAACGGTTGGACAGATTATATTGAAATAAAGACTGATTTTCATTCCAGGAAATTTCATATTGGAAAATCAGTATCAATTAAGAAGAACCTCGAAATTTGGTTGGAAAATGTGATGGAACGCCCTGTACAATGAGCAATTATTAAAAATGCATGATTATGCCAGCTTGAAGATGTATCCTCCAGTCTAGTGATCAAATTCTCTCTCCGTCTGAAAAAAAAAATAAGAGTATGTTTTCACTGTGGTGGGTGGCGTTTGTCAATTTCTCAGAAATACAAAAAACAAACATTGTTTTATGTGTGTGTATTGGTGCTCTTGTATCGTAATACGATCGAGGGTCGAAACACACAAGAGAACAAAGGGAACAAAGGATCCTCGATCGACGGTTTGATTGTCCGAATTCGGTCCTCGATCGTTGGGGCAAGCGCTAAGGTAATGGGGTTTGGGTATAACATAGGAATAAAGGAAAACACAATAGGGGATCCTCGATCGTTATGTGGTTCACGACTAAGTGCTCTAGCATACACCTAGTTGTGGGGACAGGCTATTTTGTTTGGAAAAAACTGTCCGAGTTGTGGGGACATTTTCCTGTCCCCATAGTATTTTAGGTCCGCAGTATAAAGGGGTCTAGAAGTAATTTGGGGTTAGGGTATAATGAAAGGAAATCGAAAGGACATTGTACATGTTGGGTCGAAAGAATTTCTAGGATTTGAATATTTGTCTCAGCACACAAACCCTATGGAAAGTCCCCATAACGATATGTACGAAAAGAATACATGTGTTTGTGTGCGTTTGTATTGACCGGCAACCGTGGTCGTCGGACAAAAGAATTGGGAGGCAAACAATGGGTCCACGATTGACACAACGTCCACGATATACAAACAAAAGAGGTAAGACGGTCGGACAATGCCCCGTCCACGATTTCCGGTCCATACACGACTGCATGTGTGGGGAGGGGATCTCTTCTTCTTCTTCTTCTTCTTTTTTTTTTTGGGGGGGGGGGGGGCAACCAGCTGTAAGAGCAGATTAAGAACGGAATTATTGTCGAGCCTCAAGTAGAATTCGAAATTCGTAAAGCTATAACTTAACGTCGGCCTATTTTTGGTATCGGTCAGTGTCTTATCAAAAAGAAAATAACTGAAAAGAATCTATTTGAAAACTCGAAAATAACCCAGGAGTACAACTTTAACTGCCTTCAGACAGATTGTGCATGTACATTACGTATGTCGTTCGTTATTAGCCAACAGAGCGCAGTTAAAGGGAATATACAACATTTGCTAACATACACAAAAACATGTTGGTGAATGACATCTAAAACATCATGTAAACAGTGGGCACCTGGTGTGCCGTAATTTTCAAAAAAAGGGACATTTTTATATCAATTTCCAACGCTATAGTCGGCCGACAAGCGTTGAAAAAAACTGGCTTGTTTCAAATACTATAATACCCCAATTTAGTCGGAATTTTGCTAGCAATCGATATACACGGGTACAAGCCAGGTTCCCTGGCCGTGCAATTCCCGGACGTTTATAAAATGAAATCGCTCCGTTTCATCTTAAGTGTGGCCAGGGAGCCAGACTAAAATATCATGATTGTTTGTCTTGTTATTTCCAGCATCTATACAAACCGTCATACAAGTCAGTGTAACAATATTTGCTACTAGGCGGTCACCCGGGGTTTGTCGGTTCTCGGGTTTGTAGCTACTGCTCTAACTACCCCCCAGGGGATATCTGGGTGGCGATTGATAACAGCTGTGTTTGTTCTCTACCAAGGCCGCTCAAAGAGATGTCAGAGACTTTTTTTGACAGCGGCTAAACACAAAGGGATCAGATTTCGATTTGTCTGCACAACTCTGTGGCTTTTGGCCCAAACCATTATTTTGAAGGGATGTTTCACCCCCTGAATGACCTCCTGGGTTAGAATTTTTTTCCCAGTCCATTAGCCCGATAGGACAAACTTTGAAAATTCGACCCTTAGACGACCTTTGACCCCGGAAGACCCGAAAAAACGCTAACCCGTTTTATTTCGCATCGAGCATTGCGATCACCGAGTTTAAGCACGATCCGACCAACTTCAAAAAGGTGACCCCTAGATGACCTTTGACCTCGTACGCTCTAGCGAATGCAAACTGGTTCTTGCGGGGACCGAGCCGGACCCACCCACCGAGTTTGAACGCCGCACGACCCCGGGAAGGGGACGAAAAAGCGCGCACAGACAGACACACAGACAGAGAGTAGCGTATTATTATATAGGATAGGATATAATCCCCCAAATCCATCCATTTCGGAAAATTACAGCAAGAGGCAAATGTTATATAAAAACTGTTTATTGAAGTCACCTGTATGTTATCACTGCCGGCAAATTTAACAGGTGTAGCTCCAGAAGGCGACTGAAGTTTGTGAGCTTCTGAAACCCCAATCGTTGGTCACAATGCTGTCACTGGTGGCGCTTGTTGTTTGCTGGGTGCCTGTCACAATTCCAACGTGGCCGCCATAGCCGGCCACGTACCCAATGTCTGCGGTACTGCTATAGGTCCAGCAGCTGTCGTCTGTTAGGTAGGAGGAACTTGGGTTCCCCCATTCCCCGGCACCGATTGGAGAGAAATACCAGTGGCTGAAAAAAAACAGGAAAAATTTCACCTTCCTTTAAAAATTGTCACTTTTATTTCCAGGTGGCGAAGTTTTGACTACAGAAGCAGAATATGACATATTACGAAGCAAGATGTGAGCCAGAGGGCCGGAACGCACTATTTTGTGTTCTGTTCAGATATCTAGGGGCCGAGGATGTGTTAGGTAACAATAGTCTAGAGTTAAAGGGGTATAATACTATGACTTGACTACAACCTATATCTCTCTATAATTACAGGAATGGTTGTGCGTGTATTGATGTGTATGTCGGTCGGGCTACATAGTGTCTTCGTGGTGTCGGGCTGTTGGGCCATAGGGCTGCCCGTCTCAGTCTGTCTTTCTTTCCGTATTTTGATTATATCAAAAACCGCCCACTGCATGAAGTTGAAAATCGGTATAACACTGTAAAAAATAACCGTAAAATAACGGGTTTTTCCACCTGTAAAAATAAAAAAACAATCGCCGTATTTTTATTTTAACGGACTTTGGACGTAAAATTACGGTAGTGTGCCTTGATAATATCAAGCGGACGTTAACTTATGCAAAGATTATATAAATTTACAAGAACATATTTACAACATATTTGTGTAAATATACAGCAACACCAACAAAGTGTTGTTTATTTACAACAATTCTACTATTATCGAACATGAATCTTATTACGCAGCAACTGACCAATCAGAACTCATGAAATTTGTCATGTTAAATTGTTGTGTTTTGTTCCAAAACGCACTTTCTTGAGCGAAATGTAGAATTATTATTCTAACGAATCTATGATAAAATTGTGATTTGTTGCAAACATAAGTATAAAATCGCATGAAATCTCTTTTTGTATTTAAATATTTAAATATTTATGGTGAAACCGTGCCTTTATTATGGCACGAAAAACTGAATATAAAACTAAGCCACGACAGTTCCCAGTATAGTGTTAAGTAGGTTATTGTAGAATTTGTATGGTAATGATAGTATAATTATTTACAAGTTTAGTTGTCACTGTTACTATGGTAACCTAGCTAAGTTCTAGCAACGTACTGTATTTGTTTATATCCTGTATTTTTACAGGAATAGTAAGGTACGTTAACGGGTCCATAGCAATGTAATGCACTGCCTTTCTGAGGTTTAAAAAACGTTTTCCAAACCCCAGCTTAGGCTTCATTTCGGCTCCATCACTATTGCTAAACTACATGAACGAAGCACAAATTGAGACAAAGCTTGGGTTTGGAAAACGACCTAGAGTTCGAGCCTGGGAGTGGGGGCCCAGATCGCGGCCAACTTTAGATGGCCCCAGACCACGCATGATGCGTGAATGCAACGTTTCATCACCGTACCGTCCAGTCCGTCCATGTTCCCTTGCGCTTGTACATTTTTTAAAAATAAATCAATGTACCAAACACAATAATTTTTTTTAATACTTTTAGGCCTAAACACTAATTTTCATATTCGAGGGTCCAAAAGCGCGCCACTAGTGGTCAACTTTCAGGCTCTATTTTGTGAGAATCATTTCAATACCGTTGTGGCACGGAACCCCCGGCTTCGTCTAGAACATCAGCCACGAAGATGTTGCACTTGTTCGAATCCCGCCCAAGAGGAAAGCGGTAGGATGCATAGGACCAACTTGTGCTGCCCACATGACTTAGGGCCTCATTAGAAATCGTACTCCCCGACACCGCTTCGGCCCCATGCTGTTAAAAAAAAATTAAACGGAGTTACTGAAATCGAAAATGATGTGACTGGAAGTACACTGCTCTTACTTTCAGATAGACCTTTCTGCTAATCACTTACTGACAACCGTGTTCCCCCGAGGGGCCAGGGGCAGGTTTTACCCTGCAAACCCCCACTGTTTTCAACACTGTTTTCGAAAGGTCACTTTATGCAATTTCCCTAACTGTTTTCTAAATAATTTGTCAGTGGTGGATAGAAGGGGGGACACCCCCCCCCCCCCCTCCCTTGGGCCGCTGAGATATAAGTCTTACATTAACTGGGAAAACCTATTCGAGTCAAGTAGCCAAAATTGTGACCAGAATCAGACTCGAGTCGAGTCATTGACTCGAGTCGAGTCATCGACTCGAGTCGTGTCATCGACTCGAGTCGAGTCATCGACTCGATTCATTATAACTCGTCTACTGAGCTGCAGTTGAAACAAATTGTGCTTGGGCGTTATTTGAAACGGACTTTTGACCACTTATTTTGAAGCATTTTGCGAATTCCAGAACTTGCCTGGTAGCTCTAGCCTGTTTAATTCTCGTGATTTAACCTTTATTGTTTTGATTAATCTCTATATTACCTAATAATGTCTTTATAATATGGGCCACTTTGCTTTGCTTTGCGCAGTTGTTCTGATGGAACCGTCGACAACGCCCATCTCGTTACTTCGTCATCTTATAACCATTCCAAATGTGACATTAGTTTCATCAAATAAATTATTTGGACCTGGATTTGGTTTCACAAGTTTCTTCATTTAGTTGTCCATTCTCTGATGATCCCAGAAAACAATACTTTCGTTGGAATCCCTCAGTCTCATGACGACTGACAGAGCATACTGTCCGAAACGTTTCCTTCGGTTCTTTTCAGAACCATACAACACGCAAAAGATAATTACCACATGGTGCTACCGCAAACGACTTATCTTATTACTTTGGTTGTTTTAACACAACAAAAACTATTAGTGATACTTACTAATCCAAAGGCCCCAAGCAGTACCAGCATTACCACCGATGTGACCTTCATGATGCAAAGTTTTTATTCTAGTCGCTCATAGATCCACCTTCTTGATGTGTGGACTGTCTGAAATGAGCTAATGTTCTGTTCGATCTTCGATCCTATACCCTCTATAAAAGCGATTTGTAACATGAATTTTCGTCAGCTCCAATCGGGAAAGATTTGTCAATGTGAGCAGATCATTGCCATGCAAGACGTCATCACGTGTGCACCTTTGTATGCAAATTAATGGTTTGGATCAGTTCCAATTACTGACCGAAATGAGCTGATGTTCTGTTCGATCTTCGATCCTATACCCTCTATAAAAGCGATTTGTAACAACAAAAATAATATTATCAGCTCCAATCGGGAAAGATTTTGCAATGTGAGCCGATCATTTGCCGCGCAGGAAGTCATCACGTGTGCACCTTTGTATGTAAATTAATGGTTTGAATCAGTACCAATTATGTGCGTGCGCGCATGTCCACCTTTGTATTCTGCTTAAAGTTGGTGTGCCCGTGGGTTGTTTTTGAAGGTTTTTTGTGTGGGTTTTTTTATGCGATTTTTTTTTCAGAACGAATTTTGAAGGAATATAATGTACTCTAACGAAAGATTTCTTGTTTGCATTGGCAGACGTTTTTACAGTTTTAATTAGGTTAATTGGGATTTAGACGATTTAGACGATTTTTCATGAAATTCGCCCCTTCGTGAAAACGGTGACGACTGATTGAAAGAAATCAACCCATAGGTTATCATGTCTTACCGTTTCTGAGAAATGACACACAAAAAGGAAACCCGGTTGTTTACTTCGAACACGACGGAATACGCATACCTTATTCCTGTCGTTTTCATTCAATGTGTTTCTATACACATCCGCAAATGGCAAAACCTTATACGACTGGAACCAATACTATACCCAAACAGTTCAAGTTTTTGGGGTCGCAAAAAGGGACCCAGAAACTCGTTCTATTCAAGAATAACACAACAATTACCAGTTTTTTTAAGGATAGTTGCATATGTGGATGTTTATATCCAACCTTTCAGTGATCTTTCCGATTTACATAATTTCGTTCAAAAGCACATTTTGTGGCCCAATCTTTCAGGACGTAATATCCCTTTAATAATTGGGATCTGGTTAGTAGCTTGAGCTTTCCAAACACGGCAGTTATTCCGGGGAATTCCCCTCAGAGGTGTATCCGGGTTTGGGGTCCACGGGGTCACTTTTAATATCTTGTTATCTTGGTATCAAACATTGGGTGCGTTACTGCGTTCACACACCAAATTCGCTTAAAACACTAGTTGAACTCGATTTGGTTAAAAGTTTCAGCTAAAACGATGTGTGAACGGTTTTAGTTTCAACAGAATCGGTTTTATCTCGCCGCTAAAACGGTGATTTAAAACACCTCGGAGGGAGGGTCTAGCTAAAACTCTGACCGTTTTTGTACGGTGTGTGAACGGTTTTAGCTAAAACACTTCCTGTTTTAGCCGCCGCAGTTGACCTGGTGTTGCGTAAGCTCTTTTTGTGGCGCGCTTTTGGTGTAAACAAGCACGGTTGTTTGCATGTACCATGGAGGAATAAACTAGTTTATTCTTCCATGCATGTGCATGCTCCGGTAGCCTTTAAACAAGGCCACATTGTCTGATAGACGCCGAGCGACTAAAAAGAGACTAATCGCGAAAACCTGAGTGAACGCCAGTGCGAATTGCCCAGACAAGTGGCCTTTATCACTCTGGTTTGGATTTCTTATGTTAACCTTTGTTTCCAACTGGAATCGCTACCGAAATGGTAGCGTCCAATCAGCGAACGTATCTCTGCGTGACGTCAGCTTATATTTGAGTTGGACTACTTCATTTTACAAACAGGGAATGTCCAATCATGTCACTTACAATATTTAGCTCAAATCATTAGTTGCTTCCTAATTTATTGCAATTTTGCATGTAAAATAGATTTAAATGTGATATCTTGTATTTATCATTCATATATTCAACTCAGAAGCAAAATTTATATACTTTTTTTACCTTTTCTTACATGCTTTGATATTGAACGAATCACGAACGAAGCCAACTGGGAGATCGCCGTTCTGATTGGGCGTATTGGCATGCTAATATGTATCTATGAATAATTCATGCCGAGCAGTGAAACCTACATTGCAAAAGGCCTCGTGACATTCGTCACTCGGTCGCGCGTTCACCCCGGGTATCTAGACTCATCTCAGCCGCTTAGCCAGAGTCACGAGGCCTTGTCAAAAGGCTAATGCTCCGGCAGCTAGCATGTTATGTGTAGCCACACGCCACATACCCAAGCGGGCCAGCCAGCCGTGTAGGCCGTGTTTTGCACGGCCACCATTGTGTTCCCGGAATCTCAGGAATTCCTTTTAGGTTTCAAGGGGGGGTGGGTTAGGTTACAATAGTGTTGAGTGCGTATAAAGTATAGGGATAAGAGGGGGGTACCCCTCTGCCACAAATCGTGCTGGGTATACGTTCGAAATAATGCGGCCGATTTTTAATTACAACTGCCCAAGCTTCAATACGCCGGCCATGCACTTTTTTTATGTTAAAACGCTTGTTATATTCCTGCTGTATGTGTATTTTGTTTAATTACTTACAATTGCTATTTTTCGGGAGCAAAACTCCGCTGTTTTTGCCCTAATAAATCAACAAGGCTTTGCGTGCTGGTATGGTAGGGTAGGGTGTGGTACGGTGATATTAGCCTCTGTCATGAAATGACGAAAATCAACCGAAGAGGGCGTTTTGCGGAAATTTGTCAGTATGGCTTCCGAGCTCTCGCGTAAGACTATACTAACGTAATTAGCTATACCATGGAGGAAAGACAACAGATAGTTAGCTTTTGCGGGAAAATACTTAATAAAAAAATGGCCAATCATAAAACTAGATTTGCTTTCCTGCACTTGAAAAGACCCGCCGTGTATTTAAGCTCCTTAGAAAACCGGTTAAGCCCAACATTTTAACAATTGTTTGTTTTCCAGTTGCACTGAACTGAAGCTTTAATGACATATATTTTAATGCCATGCAGTAAACAAATTCTGGGGCCAATTCATACAAGCAATATTCTTTTTGCATTTTTGTTTTGTTGGACATCAAATATAAATTTGGGGCTTTACACACATTCAAGCACTTTGTTTACATAATTACTATATGGACGTTAAACCTCAACATTCCTGATCCTGCAATGTTTATTTAAAAACCAACCAGTTTTAAATACTGTCCCATTAATGTAGACGCCTGTGAAATCTAGTATCTTTCACCCTTTTATTGACTGAAACCTTACATGGGTCATAAATGACATTTACTATAAAAAGAAGTTCGTAAATATAAACTTGGATTTTCCAAGAATTATTCAATTGCGCCACGACTTAGGGAACACTCGGTCGATTGTGTGCCAAATTTCTGGACGCCACCGTTTGTTTGTTTTTCGGACTAAGTTTACACCTAAATTGTTAAGGGTAAATAGCAAGCATTAATAACATTAACATGGTAAAGGTACAACGAATTTGCAGTTTGTCAACAAAGAAGTTTGGCAACATTGCAGGAAAGTCGGACCAACATTAACTGTTTATAAACAATGTAAACGTCGAAGTACAGCTATAGCTACGCACGTACGTATAGCGCAGCACACTTTCACCAACTGACATTTTTTTCAGTTGCTGTTTCTTTCTCTTTCTTAATTTTACGGTTTTGGATGACATTTAGCCTTATGCCTACGGTTTATTCTTCCGAAATAGCCACATCCTTTAGAGCTTCGTCGTAAGCCATTAGGTTCTGACATTGACGACACACGTGTTGCTGTTGTTAAGCGCCGCCATCTTGACAATTATCCGCGCGTTGACCTTTTAGAAAGGTCATGACAGAGGCTAATGGAGGATGCTTACGCACGATGTACAAACTGTTTCGCAATGCATGTCGAAAGGCTGGACCGACCCAAAATCAGATCATATCCCAAATGAGAACCTGAGTGTTTACGGCCCGAATTCAAATTCATGTCGAGTCGTTTTGCTGCATGCGACATGTAGTCGCAAAATCTAAGAATTTATAATGATGCCACAACAAACAAATATCCTAATTTATTTATTTATTGATTTATTTTAACAATGCACATTTTCTTTTTAGTTTGTGTCTATGCTGAATACACCAATCACCGTTTGCATATCACAAACAAGATACTTTGTTCTGTTATTGTTTCCAGGTGATGCTGTGGTTTCAGTAGTTGTGTTGTGTTGTGAATTGAGAAATATCAGTTACATTCTCCCTGGTAATATTGGGTAAATGGGGTAATATCGGGTGACCTCAATTTACATGTTGACCCCAAGTGGGCGTGATAAACCTTGGTGAAACAATTGTGTTACTTTTTCTAGATGAACGTTATGTTTTGCGTAATAGCGATACGTTTAGGGTGTTTTCGTAGAGATAATTGTGTATTATTTATTTACCCCAAGTCTCAAAGAAAAGAATTTTCCAAAAACCAATACACAAATAAATTAACAAAAAAATTATTGCAAACTGTGATTACCGACGGCGGTGATATTTGGCACATATATAGCGTTTACTACACGCTAAGATTGTAGGAGTGGCAAGCTCAGAGCCATTGATGTTTATATGTATACATGTATACATTATTGTTCCGGTAGTATCGTAATATTAGTATTAACCAATATAATTAACCAATATTGGGTAAATGGAGTAATATCGGGTGGTAATAACGATGCAATGCCAGAAATAACGGTTACATTCTCTCTGTTAATATTGGATAAAGGGGGAAATATCGGGTGGTAATAACGATGCAATGCCAGAAATATCGGTAACATTCTCCCTGGTAATATTGGGTAAATGGGGTAATATCGGGTGGTAATAACAGAAAAGCCATTTATGTGTATACATTATTGTTCCGGTAGTATCGTAATATTAGAATTAACCAATATTTGGTAAATGGGGTAATATCGGGTGGTAATAACGATGCAGTGCCAGAAATAACGGTTACATTTTCTCTGGTAATATTGGGTAAGGGGGGAATATCGGGTGGTAATAACGATGCAATGCCAGAAATATCGGTAACATTCTCCCTGGTAATATTGGGTATATGGGGTAATATCGGTTGGTAATAACAGAAGAGCCATTGATGTTTATATGTGTATACATTATTGTTCCGGTAGTATCGTAATATTAATATTAACCAATTAACCAATATTGGGTAAATGGGGGTAATATCGGGTGGTAATAACGATGCAATGCCAGAAATATCGGTAACATTCTCCCTGGTAATATTGGGTAATATCGGGTAATATCGGATGGTTAATTGCGTTGCACTGTGGTGCCATTTGTCTTCTCTAAAAAAAAATCTTAAAAAAACAAATGATTTTGTATTGACATGCTTTTTATGGTTTCATTTGATAACTACATGTATTTAAGTTACAGCTATAACAAGGAGCTTATTTTAAAGGATAATTAGTTCTCTTGTCATTCATCTGGCTGCAACAGATTTCATAGAGGTAGTTTGCTTTAATATTAAAGAGTGAAGCAGTACCAACATAAACGGGTTTGTCATTAACAGTTTTTGACCGAACTTAATTATGAAATTACCACCCCGCCCCATAACCACAAATTGCTAGTACTAAACCTAGCATGTTTATTAGGCATGGACTCATAAGTAAAATAGCTATAATTGTTTCTTCCTTAATGTACTGTATGAATGGCAAACCCCACATCTCCATTTACCGTTTAACTTGTTTTTGCTCTATGGTATGGCGGCCATCCTAAATTTCTGGGTCAAATTGATTTCACAGCATCAAACCGATGTCTGAATCGGAATCCTCGTGGTCGACTTACCTGAAAAAGTGTCTTTAGACATGATTGTAGGTGCTCTGGTTCAAAAGTAAATGTTTCAAGATGGCGCCGGCGGCCATCTTGGATTTGGCCCTCTAACGAAAAATGCCGGGATTTTGTAGAGGGACGGGGGGCTAATTTCTTTATAAATGGTCCATAGAAGTCAAATCCATTGTCAAATCATCCTAGCCAGAGAATGGTCACGAAACTTATGTTTTGGACCCAACTTGCAATGTTTCTTGAGAAAATGAAGACTTTTAAACAGGCTACATTGCCAGAGATTTACTATTTATCTCACAAGATTTTTTAATTCAATAAATACGTGAAGAAAACAAATCCTTATCTACTTTGTCAACATTATTTCAGCAAAACTTAATTATTTCATAACATTGTTATTTTTACAATTTTGCAGGGAATAATTTTTTCGATTTTTTAAACCCCCAAAATTAATCTTTATTCGTTGGGACGCAATATTTAAGTGTATTTATTTTTTAAAGAAGGGGAGGGGAGGGGGAGAGGGGGGAGGGGAGGAGGGGAGTGACCACCAGATTGAGATAGATTTCCAATGTGGTGAATGGGGTTGTGGTACGTAAAGAGTTAACATTTTTCAATTTGGTGGATGCGTTCAGTTCAGTTCAGTTCAGTTCAGTCCGTTCCATCCTCGACCCTGGCCCTCCGCAGCATGCGTTCTAACTTAACTTGGGCCGTATTCGAACTAGGGCCGTATTCGATCTCCGGGTTTCAGAACGTACCTCGAGAGGGTCGAGGGGTCGTGGGTTCGAGGGGGTCGAGTTTTTGTTTAGAACAACCCTCTGCGATTAATATTACAGAGCACACACAACCGAGTTGAAGTCAATTGACGCTGTAATTGTGACACTGCGCTAATGTTGATCCTGTGATTTGACGATAAATTACACACAAAAAATACACACAAAAAGTTCAAGATATTTACAAATCGTATGAACCTATTCCCCATCTAGAAGTTGTGAATGTCCCGGAGTGGCATCAAAATGGATTCAGAAATTACAGGTCAATTTGCAAGCGGGGTGTGGCTCTGATGTGTCGCTGCACATAATATATTATTTTCAATGTGGTGCTTGAGTTCCTCGACTTTTGGCGGTAAAACCACACATAGAAACTGGATGAGACTGACGTAGCATCTTCAGTGGATTCTACCCTCCAATTTGTTCAAAGTTTAGGGTGGAATCATAATCGGTTTAAAAATGAGAGGCATTTTCACGAACATACCGCGTCCAGCAACGCGTAATGTATACCCGATTAATAATAGCTGGCTACGTACGATGACCGCTGGTAATGGATCGAGCCGAATTACCTTTAATAAATACCATTTTAACGAGAAAAATGACGACATTTTCAGTGTTTTGTTTACATTTTCAGGGCCATATTTTAGCTTATGCATGGTACCCTGTCTCTTCAATATGTGTTGTTGTTATTACACATACTTTGGGACCAGACTAGCTAGACTACTGATGCTCACCGTGCATAGCAACGCGCTAGCGTTAACAGACGACACGCGCATATTGAAAAATTACGCGCGTTTAGATACAAACGGCTACGCGTATACATTTATAGCGCGCAGTATCAAGGTTTGACGCGTCCTTGTTACAAGTTACCGTAGGACTGTTGCATTCGGCCAATCATTGTCTTACATGATGCTTGATTAATTAGGTAATAACAGTGCAAAGACCCGGTTATTACTGCGTGATAATGAACGGGTTGGGGGAAGACCGCTCGCTGGTAATGGATCGAGCCGATCCATTGTGAAAATGCTCCAAATTTCGTGACTTTCCTTTCGGCGATATTTCCACCGTTTTGTGTTCATGTTTAGGGACAATGTTTGAGCTTATGCATGGTACCCTTTCTCTTCAATATGTGTTGTTATTATAATCCATACTTTGAGACCAGACTAGCTGACCACTGATGCCCACCGTGCATAGCAACGCGCTAGCGTTAACAGACGACACGCGCATTTTGAAAAACGCCGCGCGTATAGACAAACGTTCTACGCGTAAATTTATAGCGCGCAGTATCAAGATTTGACGCGTCTTTGTTACAAGTTACCGTAGAACTGTTGCATTCGGCCAATCATTGGCTTACATGATGCTTGATTAATGCTGGTTCAGGGAACATTTATTCGCTTCTTCTTGAAAGCTGGGTTATTACTACATAATAATCCACTCCACGTGATCGAGTCTCGACCAATCAGAAGCCATCAACTCTCCAAGGTATTTATTAATATGCGATAATCGTGACAACGTACTCATTTAGATCTAGTCTTTAGGCAAGCCGTTGCTTAATCCACAGCCACGAGAGGGCGCTATCGCGACAAACCATTGTCACTCAATCGCACTCACAGACATAAATAACCTAGTCTGTGATCGCACTGCGCTCACGAACCTGTCATTCTGAGCAACGCAGCGCTTTTACTAGTACATGTATCCTAACTTAAGGTTCATCTGTGATTTTTTTAAAAAGAAGCTAATTTAAACTGATTTGGGTAGATATGGGTATGGACCACTATCAAAAAAGGAAGGCGGGATAGAGGTTGGGGAATTTTGTTAATAAGAGGTCAAAGCGGGTCATTGACCTCTGCCTCACTAAAAAAACAAAATATGGTATATAAATGATCTTGGTGTCAAAATACACAGGATTACGAAAGAAGATGACATAGAATAACTACTGACCCTTAGAATAAAATTCTGACCTCCGAAAATGAGGTCAAAGGTAAAATAAACGTTTTATCACTAAAGTGTCATATTAGTAACAGGAAAATGACCATATTATATACAAATTAGCACAAACAAATCGAAGAGGCTCATTTCAACTTATTGTGGCTGGTATGGGGGTTATTATTTATTCCAAGAGCAGAGGGGGAGGGTCACATTTTCTTTCTGAGGGTCAAAGGTCATTGACCCTGCACTAATACACTATAAATTATATCTCAGCAACAGCATGTTTTACATAGGCCTAGGTGATCTTGGTGTCAAAATGCACAGAATTATACTAGGAGACAAACCAAATATGAAATGGATTCTTCACCACCAAATACAAAATGAGCAAAGGGAGGGTTAAAGTTCATTAGTATCAAATAGTTTGTGTATGTAAAGTATACTCATATATATATTTATAATCATGTTTTGTGTTTATTGGGAAGGAGCGTAATCATACATATGCGGCTTACGTTTTTTGTAATTATTAGAACGATTCTCGGTCACATGGGAAGGAAATTAAATTGAAGGACGTGTAACGCTGGGTTATGTGGATTTTTTTTCTTCTGTGATACCATTAGGTTTTTTAGTTAAAGATGAAGTGCTTTTGCACGAAAATAGCAAAGAGAAACCGGTTTATGCAGGCATACTTCAAGGAATGATCAGTTAATTTGTGTGTGTGATTGTTTGATCAATCTTAGAGTTAGCTGCAGTGAATCATAACTCATTATATATGGGAAGGGGAGGGTGTTTATGGGAGTTGTCACAAGTCAGAACACCAGTGGGATATTGGGTTTTTTTTTTTTCACGCTTAGAGTCCGCGGGCCGAGGTCTCGCCCCTTTGAGGAAGGAGGGCTAGGTCTTCGTTTGTGCATCCGCGCTTTTGAAGTTTGCCTTTGAAGAATTCAACCCTCTCCTCAAAGTCTTTTAAATGGGTATATAAACGTTTGTATCTAGTCACTTCGCCCTTGATTAAGCCGCCATATACCGACTTAGTGTGCTGGATATCTCTGCTGTATACAAGACTCTCTGCAAGGTGCACCACACTCCTCTCCCTAATAATAGAAAACTTTTGGGACATCTCACTTCTAACTTTTCGCCCAAATTATGGACACACCATTTTCTCCAGTTTGTGTTTGCTGGGCTAAATATCACAATGTTATCACTCTTCATATGATTTTCCATAAGGTTTTAAAGATGGACTACAACGAAAACTCACACATTAAATTTATTATCGGACCTTGTTTATGTTGTGTTCAGGTAACACTTTATTGTTACGGTCATGTTTTTCTCTAAATAATTTTGTTGCAATTTGACCGAAAAAATTAGACCTCGATTCTTCGATTTTGAAATTTCCCGCCCTGTACTGGTTCCCGGTAAAGATCTACTGAAAACCACAATGAAATTCACGATATAGTACCAGCGGACTTGTAAACCAGCGAAAAGTGATGACGTACTACCCATGAGCAACCGAGAGTAAACAAAAGACGCCATGTTATTCCGCATTGCATTGTACGGTAAAAATGCACGCACATGATCGACCCGAGTAAATCGTCATGGGTAGTACGTCACACACGAAGTATGAATTATTCATGAGTTAAGGGCTTTTGCTGAAACTGAGTTTTTCTGGGTCGTAGGACGCCGATCAATTTTTGGGGGTTTTTTGCATGAAGGAACAAGTTTTATTGAATACTAATGATATATTAGTAATCATTATACATTTCTCGAACAAAAACAGCAACACAGCCTTTATCCTTATTCCGTTGTAGTCCATCTTTAACCCCTTTGCATTGATCCCTATAGCTTCATAAACACTAAATAATACGCTTAGTTGTTTTCTGTCAATTTTTTAAAAGGCCCGAAGGTTTCAAGTGTAAGTTGCTTAATTAGCATGTTACGGGGATAAGCCAAATTGCACACTATAACTTTTGGATGTTTCTGAATTGTCTTGAACTATTCTGTTAATATTTTAAGCAGAATATCTTAAAGCATATTACCTCGAAGCGGAATGGAACATTAAAACACAGCTTTAATTTCATAATACAACCCTAAACAGTCCTGAATCTTCTAATTTCAATCTGAATTTGCACACACAACCCAGGAAGTTACTTAATCGGTGACGAAGGTGAACACATTGGGGATGGTAATAAATTATGGCCGGTTTTAAAGGTAAGATACACCATTGGTAATTGCTCAAAAAAACTCCTCCGAATTTGAATGCTGTTTTGTTGAATGGTTTAATTGGATGGTTATTTTGTTAAATCGAATGACACAACAGTACATTTGACCAGTCATAAAACAAAATTGAATGACCATGTTTAGCTGCATTCAATTTCGCGCAAAATGGAATGACGCAGTGGTTAAATTCGGGCGATTCACAATGCAGTGCGCCACCAAGCGTTTGACTCAAAAGAGCCACTTTTAAACTTTACGGTCGACTTCTTCCGTATATAATACTGTAGTGAAATATCTATTCTTCATTGTTCACGCGAGTTACAACACAAACAACAATGTATCCGGAAGCTTCGTTGATTAAAACATTGTTATTTGCAGAAACAAACTTAGAACTCTAATCGTACGCGTCCAAAAAGACGTAAAAACTGATGAGTTCATGCAAAATGAATACCGTTTTTCAAACCGATGCCGACTTTTTCCCATGATGCACTGCGGGTATAGCAGGATTTGCGCCTCCAACGGCAGCTTCTAGGTATTGTGAATCGCTCGAATTGGATGCTCATTTGCCAAAATTGACTAGGGAAACCTATATTAAACCAATAGTCTAAGAGCTAGCTCCATAATAGTTCACCCTATTTCACCCAGAAGGTTTGACCCCTTAAAGTTACTTAGGTTGTCCAAGTCATTCACAAAACGTTGGTCAGCCTCCCCCCAGTGGTTGGGTCTGGACCCCAGACCCCCTTGAAAAGCGCCCCCAGACGGTTGATTTCACCCCATCTCATTCATGGACTAAACTTAGTAGATATCAAGGTACATTACAAACTGACCAAATATCTGGTTGGGAAGGTGTGGTCAGACCCCCCACAAAGCATTAGCTTGGCCTGAGTTTGACTACGTGTATATAAACGACGTATCAGTTAGCTGTCTGCACTCAGTGCTCCCGTACACAGCTATTTGCATCGCGGTTCGCTTCGTGGCAACAGAGACACAGGATTCGAAAACTTGGTGAGTGCATTTAACATTTACTTTTAACTACAAATTTTGCAATTATTTTATTTTCCCTGGCAATGATTTAAAGGTAGGATATAACATTTGCAAACATCAAAAAACAAAACGCACTGAACCGACCACACATAGGGACCATAATTGATACGCCTGTACGGGATACATGTGGCTGAGTAAAAGTTGCCTGTGTTAAACCACCATATTTTGCTATCATTTCATCAGTATTACGTTATACATTTCACCATTTTGATATGAAATATTAATAATATTGCGCACCAGATGAAATAACAATAAATAATGGTTATTTAATAGGCGACCTTCTCGAGTCGCATAGTAACCCGTACGCGTATCAAGTCTAACTGCGCCCGCTTGCGCACGTATACATGTACTATGTGCGTTGTTCCAACGCTTGTGCACACCATTCGAGGATTGCAAACCAACTACTATTTCCATTATTTTCTTCAAAATGACGGTATATACCACAAGGAATAATTTCACAGAGAGTTAAAGGTAAGATACACCATTGGTAATTGCTTGAAATATCAGGAATGGGTGGATTTGGGGGCTTGTATTTGATAGTAAATATCGTTTAACTGACCTGTCTGAAGTTTTATTATCATAGATGCCTAGAAAAAAAGGGGGAAAAAACGGCGTTCGTTTTCAACCGGCGTCGGGCAGTTGTTCTTGGTGTTTTTTCGCGAGCCGGCTGGCGACCCGAGTTTGTTTTTACAGTCAAACCTTGATATAGTGGCTATCGACGGTGCCGGTTTTCGTGGCCACTATACGCAAGTGGCCATTTTTGGATCAATTAGGCCTACAGGATATCTAGCGCAATCATTTTGCTGGATACCTAGAATCATTATTTACTTTCAAATGAGTAAGATATTTCTTGAATTCGGTAGTAAAGAATTTCGATATCTGCAAATGTGACCTGTTCTAACGAAACCCGGACAAAGTCGCATAATGTGTTTTATTACAATGTACTTGTGAAGTCATTTCGGCGTGGATTTTACCATTTTTAGGTTTTGGGTTTTTCTGAGTCACGAACTATTCATCTACAATCTCCCCAAGTGTGAACATAAAGAGGTGTTTTGTTTGTTTGTTTGTTTGGGTTTTTTTTTTTTTTTTTTTTTTGGGGGGGGGGTGTTTGCGGGGGGGGGGGGCGGGGTTGAAACAATTGTGTATAGAAATAATACGCTTTTCTGAACTTCTGATGTTTATCTAATAATTAGGTTGTCAGGGTTGTATCACTAAATCCCTCCCCCAGGGGGATATGGTTTGGGGTACATATGTAAATGGTACACCATTTTAAAGCTGAAAACCTAGAGAATTTGAAAAAAGCTAAATCTAAAAAAAATAAAAATTGTCAATTTGTCCAGGTTTCGTTGGAGCAGGTCACGATGTATCCTACCTTTAAAAGTGTCAATATACATACCTTTACAACAATTAAGCGTTTCATCATTATTCGGTTGGTTACAATGGGCATCCATTAAACCTGGTGCTTTACTGTGAGTAGAAATTTTGGTTGCAAATTTGTGCCTTTGAAAAAATCTAAACCTTGCTTCGTCTTCCGTTCCAATATACACACGGTCAGCTAAAAGACTCCACACTGCGACACACGTAGGCCGAATTTCCCGTCACCCATCGAGCTATTATTTGATGCACTTCAAAAACTTCGGTGTTAAATTTACACCATTGGTATCTAATAATTACGACCATCTGTTGTATAATTTTACTGATGTTGTCCTGTACAGACTGGTCCAAAAAAACGGAACGGTCTATTTTAAGTATAATATACGGGTTGACGGGGAATCTTTTCAGACTAGGCGGTCACCCGGGGTTTGTCGGTTCTCGGGTTTGTAGCTACTTCCCTGGATGGATTTTTTTCCAAGTTCGACTCGCATTCGGGCTTCCCGTCCCCGAGTTTAAGCCCGATCGGACAAACTGTGAAAATTCGACCCTTAGATGACCTTTGACCCGACAAACGCTTTTTTTTTCAAGTTCGACTCGCATTCGGGCTTCCCGTCCCCGAGTTGAAGCCCGATCGGACAAACTTTGAAAATTCGACCCTTAGATGACCTTTGACCCGACAAACGTTTTTTTTTCCAACTTCGACTCGCATTCGGGCTTCCCGTCCCCGAGTTTAAGCCCGATCGGACCAACTTTGAAAATTCGACCCTTAGATGACCTTTGACCCGACAAACGTTTTTTTTTTCCAACTTCGACTCGCATTCGGGCTTCCCGTCCCCGAGTTTAAGCCCGATCGGACCAACTTCAAAAAGTTGACCCCTAGATGACCTTTGACCCGACAAACGCTTTTTTTTCCACGCTCAACTTGCATTCGGGCTTCCCGTCCCCGAGTTTAAGCCCGATAGGACAAACTTTGAAAATTCGACCCTTAGACGACCTTTGACCCCGGAAGACCCGAAAAACGCTAACCCGTTTTATTTTTGCCACGCTCACCTCGCATCGAGCATTGCGATCACCGAGTTTAAGCACGATCCGACCAACTTCAAAAAGGTGACCCCTAGATGACCTTTGACCTCGTACGCTCTAGCGAATGCAAACTGGTTCTTGCGGGGACCGAGCCGGACCCACCCACCGAGTTTGAACGCCGCACGACCCCGGGAAGGGGACGAAAAAGCGCGCACAGACAGACACACAGACAGACAGACAGAGAGTATAGGACAAACTTTGAAAATTCGACCCTTAGACGACCTTTGACCCCGGAAGACCCGAAAAACGCTAACCCGTTTTATTTTTGCCACGCTCACCTCGCATCGAGCATTGCGATCACCGAGTTTAAGCACGATCCGACCAACTTCAAAAAGGTGACCCCTAGATGACCTTTGACCTCGTACGCTCTAGCGAATGCAAACTGGTTCTTGCGGGGACCGAGCCGGACCCACCCACCGAGTTTGAACGCCGCACGACCCCGGGAAGGGGACGAAAAAGCGCGCACAGACACACAGACAGACAGACAGAGAGTAGCGTATTATTATATAGGATAGGATGAAAAATGATACACAATGACCTAATACGCTCCAGCAGTTTTTGACCAGATACCTTTTTCTGGAACCAAACCGGTGGTCAATTGACCATTTGCGTGTATGTTTGCGTGTGGAATTTGAATAATATCTGGTACACTGACTTGTTCACGCAGTTTGGCACAGTTTACATTTAAATTCTCCAGACCAAAAACACTGTTGCTATATCACGAGATTCGGGACAAGCCTTACGCTAGCAACCCCCGGCTCTGGAATGGTCTGGTGTCTTTGTACCATTCTCAACCATTGTGAACAATGTATTGGTGCTGAGAAAACAATCCGGTACATCGTGAACATTGGCAACATATAGCAACAGTGTATTTGGTCTGGATAATTTAAAGTCAAACTGTTCCAAGCTGCGTGAACAAGTCAGTGTACCAGATATTATTTAAATTCCACACGCAAATGGTCAATTGGACACACCTTTCCATTGCTGTTACACATCTGTTGCTGACCCCGACCTTGTTCCAGAAAAAGGCCCCTGGAATAAAAACTGTGCCGAACCGGGTGATCTTGGTATCATTTCTTTCATCTACATGTATAACGATTCCTCGTCCGTCCAAACTAGTTTTTTTTGTCTGGTCGGAGGGTAATGGAATTAGGCTGTTATGATTTTCTTTACCACCGAATGGTGTTAAATTAACACTACATTTTTTGCAGGGTATAGGAGCTTGTTGATACAGCCCAGCCGGGCTTATAGGGCATTATTACATTATTATACGGGATATAGAATGATATTCCAAGCGCCGGCGCGTGAATGTTCACGATGTATACCGGATTGTTTTTTCAGCAACTCAATCTAAACACTTTCTCATCGACTGGGGGTCTTTCGACAAGTTTTCTCCAAAAGTTGTGTTTTCAATAGTTGTTTTCGTTGCAGGTTTTTACCTAATTTTTTGGCGCCTCGTCATTTAGTTGTTGATGCGCTAACGGGATCCTTGCTGCGATAATCACAAGATCCAAAGCATACAACTGTTTATTACCTCTGTTTTGGATACTGTATTTGTATTGGTCTGGAACGACCACGTGTCCATTGTATAACAGCCCATCTGTAAGGCCAAATACAAAAAAAAAATGTTTAGCGTCACCACCTGCTTCCTTTTGGGGGGCCGCCTCCTTTTTTTTTTATTTTTTTTTTTTTAAAGATAATACAATTTTAAGATCGTATTTTAGACTTTAGCATCACTGTGTACATGCTCTGGAAATATATATTTTTTCTAATAGGAAGGCTAGGGTGTGACGTGTAGTCGTGTATGGTGCCTACATGATCGACCCACATGAATTTTAATTTCTAATCGTGGGTGAACTATGTTTTAATTTTAAATTGGAAGATAGGGTGTGACATGTTTACTGCATGACTCGAATTAAAATGTGTCGGGCGGCCATTTTGAGGAAAAAAAAAGGAAAAAAAAGGGCCTCCTCCTTCCTTTAAAAAAAAAGGCATGACGCTAAACATTTTTTTTTTTTATTTGGCCTAATATCACATCTAGGGTGGGATATCACACGACAGCTGCTGTTTGTGAGCTGTATATCATTGGTACCCGCGCAAATTTCACCTACAAACTATTAACAAATTAAAGTAAACTGTAGTAAACGAGTAGACAATCAGCTGTTTTGAGCGTGCGTGAATTGAGTTCATTTCATTTTCGTTGTCAAATAAATGTTCACTTAAACGTTTCGTATCTTAATTCTGTCCTCATAATGTCTGCTGAGCTTCAAGACAGATGTATAGCGAAACAATAGATGACTGCTGTGATGTGCTATACATGTATGACGTTTTGAACACCCTCGGGACGCATAGCACCCAGGGCTTCCTCGTGGACGCATAGCACCCACGGCTTCGCCTCGGGTGCCAAACGTGTCCCTCGGGCGTTCAAAACGTCAAATCCCACATCACAGCAGTCAACAATTATTGTCTATATTCGACAATCCTCGTGACGGCTTAAATATTTCATTCTAAACATGATGATTAGTCCAATTTTATTTGTCAAGGGCAACACTATTAATTTAAATCAATGGAAAATGACATTAAAGATGGACTACAACGAAAACTCACACATTAAATTTATTATCGGACCTTGTTTATGTTGTGTTCAGGTAACACTTTATTGTTACGGTCATGTTTTTCTCTAAATAATTTTGTTGCAATTTGACCGAAAAAATTAGACCGCAATTCTTCGATTTTGAAATTTCCCGCCCTGTACTGGTTCCCGGCAAAGATCCACTGAAAACCACAATGAAATCCACGATATAGTACCAGCGGACTTGTAAACCAGCGAAAAGTGATGACGTACTGCCCATGAAAACGCATACATGGTGGCCCTGAAGGGACTCCGCAGATCGCGAATATCGACGTCAAATTTGACGTCAATATTCACGACTTTCCAAAAAAGTCGCGAATATTGACGTCAAATTTGACGTCGATATTCACGACTTTCCCCAAAAGTCGCGAATATTGACGTCAAATTTGACGTCAATATTCGCGATCTGCGGAGTCCCTTCAGGGCCACCATAATGTATGCGTTTTCATGGGTAGTACGTCACACACAAAGTATGAATTATTCATGAGTTAAGGGCTTTTGCTGAAACTGAGTTTATCTGGGTCGTAGAACGCCGATCAATTTTGTTGTTTTTTTGCATGAAGGAACAAGATTTATTGAATACTAATGATATATTAGTAATCATTATACATTTCTCGAACAAAAAACAGCAACACAGCCTTTATCATTATTCCGTTGTAGTCCATCTTTAATAAATAATCACTAATGGATCGCGTAATAATACAGCAGTCTGATTTTACAGTTGGTTACCCATCCAGTTCGGAGGTTGAATTCCAAACGTTCAACAAATGTGAAATGCGAAACATTAAATTTTCAAATCTCAAATCTCATTTAAACATTAAATTAAAATTGGAAGGAAATAAATAAACCTAAACAATTATTAGTTCTGTCGGTTTTCGTGGTTGGTTTATAATTTTGTTTTTGTTTTGTACTTGTATTCAATTCTTAGTCAAACATACAACTTCGTAGAAAAGCCTTCATTTCATGTGTATAATTTTGATAAAAATTTTGGGAAATTAGTTTTCCAAAAGTAACCGTTAACCAACGAGTTTTGACGCCGTGTAAAGGTATTACACACAGTCGTTTTAATTAATGGACACCGTATACCCAAGAAGCAAGTTGAGTAGATAAATGTCTTCTTCTTTTTTAATTTTCGATGTTTTGTTACAGTTATACAGGTCGCATACAAACCATTGTATAGCGCCACAAAGATGTCCCAATCTTCAATAGCTTCGCTAGGTTTCGCCCTGCTCGTTTTGGCGGGAATCTGTTTCGTCTGCTCTCCAACGAAATTTGGCGAGGAGAGGTTTATCAACGACCTACCAGAGCCCATTGCCCGTAGGGGATGGGGAATGAGGGTAAGGAATGTGGTTGGGTATTTGTTAAAAACTAAATTAGGTAGGATACACCATTTGCAGATATCGAAACTGTTGACTACCGAATTATTAAGAAATATCTTACTTATTTGAAAGTAAATCCTAATGATTCAGCAACACATCTTGAGCCACGCAGCGCTTTTACGCGCTTTCTACTAATTGCGCTCAAACCCCTGCGGACATAGTACGGCAAGATCCGTGGTTATTAGCGCAAACAATCATGCGCCCAATCAGAGCCTCCGTTACAAACATACCAAGGCCATATCCCAAACCCTGGCTTTTGATCCGTCTCCGGCTACAGTCTATTACTAAACTGTATGAATGAAGCCTGAGGCAAAGACAAAGCTGGGGTTCGAAAAACAGCCAAAGGCATGCGAACCGCGTCGCGCATTTCTATTGGTCCATTCGCTTGGACATTGGGTGCCATCCTGAGCCATGCAGCGTTTAACGGGCTCTTGAATTGTCGCAGCAATTATTAAACAAGTTGGCCAATACATGTAAATGATATGAACGACCACCCCTGGTAAAAGGACAATTTCTACCTTGATTCTTAATTTTGTTGGCGTTTACGTAGCTTTTTAGTCTTGTATGTTTCTTATTCTGTATAATATATAATAGCAAAGCTTTATTTCACGTTATGTACGTCACGAAGTCTAGGAACCAAACTGCAAGAGCAGCTTCTATATGAACACAAAACTTTGAACAGGTCAGCGTCACAGTATTTACTATCAAATATAAATTATTTTTAAAAATTAAAGCAAAAGCAAATGGTGTATAATATACTAGACTGAGCTGTATGAGTGAGATTTTGAAGACTACCCGAGTTACGTTTTAGAAATAGTGTAACACTTTTAACGTCGTTTTGTTCATTTTTCCGTTCAGGTCCGCCAGAAGTGCACTACACAAGGCTCGTCATGTACACCCGGTGTCACCCGATGCTGCGGGTCTATGAGTTGCTATAACTACCAAGGAGGGAACTGCAATTATCCTCGGCAAAGCTGCATCTGCCGAAACAGCCAATATACAGCTGATGATTAGCTTTGTACAACTTTTATGGCAGAGTTTAAAGCTGTGCAATGTGATTAATATCAGCGTGTTTTGCTTTAAGGCTTACAACTTGCATCATGCAACTTGCAGTTGCACCAGACGGCATAATCTGCCGAACAGTTTTTCCCTTAAAGACGCCGAAAACGCCGTAGGCAGGGGTGAATCTATCTTTTAAAACCATTTTACGTATAGCTTCTATAATAATTTGTATGAAAGGCTGTTGCATTTTCTTCACAAACCGTTCTTTGATGCATCACTGATTCGTGAAAAATGGAACCACTAGTAGGTTCTTCCTCGTGAATACATTCACGCACTACCCAGATGCTGAAATAAAAATCACGAACCGCAACACAGTTTAGTACATGGTGAAAATAATTTTGTTTCACTTCAGTTAACTTGTACGTACGATTATGTCGTACGCACGAGGGGGGGGGGGGGGGGGTTGCGTACGCACCCCCCCCCCCCCCCCCCCCCCTCCCTATCAGTACAATGTAGAAATGTAGAAATAACGGTACTAGAACACATACAAATTTTGTTCCATTTTAGGTCCCATCAGTACAAATTCGCCCCCCAAATTACCAAAAGGTCCGAATTTTCCGGGGTAAATAATGGTATTTTGATGTAGAAATATCGGTACTAGAACACATACAAATTTTGTTCCATTTTTGCTCCCATCAGTACAAATTCGCCCCCAAATTACCAAAAGGTCCACATTTCCCGGAGTAAATAATGGTATTTTGATGTAGAAATAACGGTACTAGCACACGAAAGTTTTGGGGTTTCATTTTTGGTCCCATCAGTACAAATATGCAACCCCCCCCCCCCCCCCCCCCCCCATAAACAAAATCCTGCGTACGGGCCTGCATATAAGTCGTCGTACGTACGAGTTAGCTGAAATGAGAGAAAATAATTGTTTTCACTATGTCCCTAATACAGCTTTGTATACAGGTACTATTAGGTGTATTCCGTTCGTTTCACACGGATCCGGATCGCGATCAATGATCCAACCAATAGTATTATTGTCAGGGTTGCACATGCGCGAGCACCACCGGCCCCCGTATGCTGTTATCCCACGCGTATACCGTATACCTTCATATACAAGGCGTGACAAAATGTAAATGTGACCTGCTCCCACGAAATTAGAGTAAAGTTAACATTTTAATATTTTTAGATATTGGTATTTCCAGATTCCTTGAATTCTTAGCTTTAAAATTATATATAATTTATTGGGTAGGGTATTTAAAAAAATATATAATATTGAGCAAAACCAACGGTCATTACACACATCAAATTAAGAATAGTTAAGAAATAATTGTAATAATAATAAACTTTAATAAATAAGTAGGGTACGCTCAGTAACATCAAATTGAGATTTTGTCTGCTAATCCTTTGCAAAAAAATACTTGGTAGCTCGAAAGAAAACATACGTGGGAATTGTATCATGCCAAAACCCCCAAAACGATTCCCCGCTGTCAAATCGGCTATTTTCAATCACAACTCAGTAATTATAGCATTGCGCGTTTTCGTGAGAGCAGGGCCCAATTTCATAGAGCTGCTAAGCAACAAAATTTGCTTAGCACAAAAAGTCTTGCTCATTAAAAACAGGTTACTAGCCAAAATTATACATGTTTTTCATGCTAAGCAAGAAAACAGCTGATTATCAATCCAGAACAATAAAAAATTTGGTCTGTAACCTTGTTTTTGCCAAGGACAAATTGTCATGCTAAACAAATTGTTGTGCTTAGCAGCTCTATGAAATTGGCCCCAGGTCACAAATACGATAAGTTGAAAACAGATCAAAGTATTGCAATGTGGATGGTCGTCGACAAATTATTAATCAATATTAATTAATCAATCAATACCCAACCAACCTCTCTTAATAAAAATATATATATATATCTTCCACGGGTCCATTTTGTCATCATTTTTGCAAGTCGATATGTTTTCGCGACCCAATTACTAAAATTGTGTTGACAAACGCTTCTGGTGGGCTAGCGCTGCAACCAAATTAATATAATCCTGAGCGCCCAAGGACTCCAGCATTAACTAATAGCGTTGGGACGATTGTAATACGGGAATGTATCCAAGAAGAATGTTTATGTTGCTAGCTACAAAATGCGTGTTTATCAAAAACGGGGGGGGAAAAGGAGATGCATATTTATTTTCAATCACTTACACTCAGATTAAATTTGGTTTGTGTTGCAACTAACATCAGTCCAACCGAAATACAATCTGAAATATTATTAAGTCGGGTAACGTATAGACTTGGTGCCAAGTCGGTAATAGCGGTCCACTCGGTATATACACGGGGGGGGGGGGGGTTGCGGTTGCCTCGTTCCCAATTTGCAGAGTTCGAAGTTAAATTACCAACTCGGCACGTTACTAGTCTTAAACCAGCCGTGCCGATGAATTTCGACTGAAATACACGGATGAAATCCGACTATCTAACGACTTGTCATCAAGTCTAGGCTACGGTAGAAATGGTAGAAATAAAACCTTCCTCCAAAGCTAGACGAAAGGAACGATTATAAAATCGATATGTTGGAGGAACCAGGGGATGTTTCATTTACCAACGACGTTGATACATGTACTGCATTTTATCACATCATATTTTCCTATTGTGGTAACAGGAAACGAGGTACAACTATAGGGTCGGTTGTCTTCTTGAAGAAAGAAAATCTCCCGGGATGATGAGATATATAGAAACCCGACCGGTGGGTGGTACAGATCTAGTAAATCTCCTCTGTAATACTCAGTTCCCACTGAGATTAGAACATTATTATGGGGGTTGTTTTCCCATGACTTTGGGAGAATTGTCCATCCAAAGAGAATTTCCCCTAAAAGTAGTCCTCCCGGACTCGCATGCAGGATAGAACACTTTTAGGGCCCAATAAGCCATTTGCGTGTTAAACGGATCGTATACGTTTGGTATATTGGAACCTGCACTGTTTGTTTCAATCCTATATAGTTATAGATATATACCATAAAATAAATATTTCATTTCAAAAGGTGGTAGCGATTTTGAGATATTGCCGAAAATCTAGAGTTATGTCCACGCAGGAAGAATAATCTGCATTGGAATACACAATCTGAGAAACGTCACTGCAGTAACGCTTCTCCGATTCAAATTTTTGGGGATAAAAAGTGATATCTTTTTCCATAACCGCAGTACTTCGAAGTGAACAGTTTGCATTATACTATCCAAAGCTGCTGTACCTCTTACCAAGTAAGTTTTTATTGCCATTAATTTTTGGAGTAATTACCAAACGTAAACGATCCCTGTAAATTCGAACAAAATCTGGTTCACTGACTTGCTCAACATTTGTTTAACTTTGAATTGTCCAGACTAAAGACACTGTTGCTATATCACGTGATTCGGGGCAAGCCTTACGCTAGCAATCCCCAGCTCCGGAATGGTGTTTTTGTGCTATTCTCACCCATCGTGAACAATGTATTGGTGCCAAGCGTCTCTTACGTAACTATGCTATAGAGCTTGCCCCGATTCACGTGATATAGCAACAGTGTCTCTGGATAATTCAAAGTGAAAATGTGCCAAACACGTTGATCAAGTCAGTGAACCAGATATTATTAAGGGAATAAATGTGTGTTCGAGAGGTTTTAATCACTCTGTTTAATACCGATTGGAGTCTGTGTGCTGATAATTACCCGAGCCGAAGGCGAGGGTAATTATCAGCACCCAGACTTCAAGAGGTATTAAACAGAGTGATTAATACCGACCGAACACACATTTATTCCCATTCATAAATACCTTTTTTGTAAAATTCAGCCCCAAAAGCCCCGAAAATCCCGGAAAATTGTCGCAAGTAAACTTCGGTGTTTCGCCATTCTGTCTGTGTCAAATGACATGTTTCCGCCTTTGTCGCTCTCTACACAATACATGCAATAAAGCGTATTTACTGTGAACCAGACTATTACTGCCATTGGCAACCTCGTTCCCAAGGTGTCGAGCTGTACGCGCTCAACACTACCCGCTCTTATTATTGAAGACGAGGTACGGTTCAGGGTTGGAAATAAAGTGAGCCCTGGGGACGGAATGTTGTTTCCAGCTAGGTTTAACCAGTTCGCGCCGGATGACGCATATAAACACAAAAATTTTCCCAAATTCAAAACGGATGATGCATAATTAACACGCCAAGTTCAAGTTCGGGAATGTATGTCAGCAGCGCGCAAGGCCGGAAATGCGTGGGTGTGCTTCCCGGCACTATCAGCCTGAATCCGCTTCGGATCGATTTTCATTAAAAATAATCCCGCCCGTGGGCTCGGCGATGTTAAAATAATCCCGGCGCGAACTGGTTAAACACTTCCAGCCATGTCTTTATCGTCCGTTTAATACCGGCCACGTGACGGGCTCTCGACCAATAGGAATGCCTAAACTGTCCCAGGTATTTATGAATGAAATTTAAAGGTAGGATACACCATTTGCAGATATCAAAAATATTTATTACCGAATTATTAAGAAATATCTCACTCATTTGAAAGTAAATACAGATTCTAGGCATCAAGCAAAACTATTGCGCTAGATATCCTGTAATTATTCCGAAAATTGAATTTTATAAAGACAATTAATGACAATAAAAACTTACTTGGTAAGAAGTACAACAGCTTTGGATAGTACATGTATAATGCATTTTTAGAAACTTGTTCACTTCGAAGTACTGCGGTTATGAAAAAGATATCACTTTCTATCCCAAAAAAAATGAATCTGAGAAGCGTTTACTGCAGTGACGTTTCTCATCAGATTAGGTATTCCAATGCAGATTATTCTTCCTGCGTGGACACAACCGCTCCAGATTTTCGGCAATATCTCAAAATCGCTACCACCTTTTGAAATGAAATTTTTACAGGTTAGTTTTATGGTATATATCTATAACTCTATAGGATTGAAACAAACGGGCATGGGTTCCAATTACCAAACGTATATGATCCTTTTAAGGGGGAAAAGAGACCTAGAACCTAAGTATTGTATAGTGACCAATGCAACTACTGAATAATTCATGAAATCTGCCAGTTAGGTTTTGGGAACAAATATTCGCAGCCCGGTCATCCAAGAGGAAACAAACGATAGCAAAGCAAAGAATGATCAGTATCAGCTTATTCTAATAATAGTCCAGCTGCTAAGGCCCATAATGTGGGACAATTGTGCATTATGTGGTAAAAGCATGAAACTTTCTACAGTTGTTATATATACCCTAAATGTCGTTTTTAGACGTGGACCCACCTCGGATCTTGCCCATTTTAGGGGCGGGGCTATGTTTTATAAAAGTGGGGGGGGGGGGGGGGAAATAAAAAAATTGACATTATTACAATATTAAGTTTTTTTCATGCACATTTTATGACTGTAATACATAATAACAATATAATGATCCTTTTGAAATTAATAGTTTTGTTTATTTCTGCCCCTTTTATGGGCAGAGTTACATTTTTGAAAAGTGGGAGGCATGATTTTCCGTTTTTCAGCTTGATTTTTATATGTTTTTTTTTTTAAGACCAAGGTCTGACTTAAGAGCTCCTTGAGATCGGGCAGGAGTACAAGGAGTTCATCCAGCCTCTACCAATTTATCTTGCCAGTGCGGTAGATAGAGTAGGCAATTAATCTTCATAAACATAGAAACGAGACAAGAAGAGGCCGGCTGTAACGCCTATGGCCATAACGGGCCCAGCTCAACAGGTAGAGCTATGGAACCGGTAAATGGTGATCCTTCTGGTGTCGAGCCAAAGTATGACGAGCTGGGTCCAAACCAGCAAGGAAGAGTCAGCTCTGAAAAAAGCATCACCAGGAACCACACGGATTTATGTATTTGGACCTATAATGTGAGAACACTGAGATCAGAAGAAGACTTAGACACCCTCCTTGAAGAAGTAGAGAACGTGAAGTTGCACATAATACGGCTCGCAGAAACACGAAGACCAATCAAGCTACGTGGGTGTGGCCATACATTATTCACAACTTCTGCAACGAAACGGGGACTCAACGGAGTTGGATTTCTGGTTAATAAGGACATTGAAAATAATGTACTGAAATATAAAGTATATCAGACAGGTTTGCGTATTTGAAATTACAAATCAACAAGCAACACGCAATGAAGATTATTCAAGTTTATGCACCCACTACATCTTATGATGATGAAGCAGTGGAAGATCTCTACACTGGCATAGACCGGATAATGACAACTGAATGTACATCCTTTACCATACTTATGGGAGACCTAAACGCAAAGGTGGGAGTGAGAAAATGTTAGGAAAAGAAAGGTGTAGGCCCATTTGGGACAGGTAACTGGAACGAGAGAAGGCTTCTGGAATATGTTGCAAGTAGAAACCTGTAAATTGGCAATACATGCTTTGAGAAACCAAAAGATAGATATTGGACATGGGAAAGTCCAAATGCAGCAACCCATAACTTGATAGACTATATCATCACTGACCACAAAAGAAACTTAATGGATGTGGAGGTTATACCAACGGTTGACACAGGCAGTGACCATACATTCGTCAGAGCAATAGTACGGATTAATACGAAGATGGAAAGGATTATAAGAATGAAGCAGTCAAAGAAAAGACATATTGATCTGGGAAAGCTTTCCGACAAGCAACACCAATTGCAGCTTGAACTAAAGAATAGATTCTTACTTCTTGAAGACTCTGTAGAGGATGATCCAATTTATGTTGCATGTGAGCAAGTCACCAGCATTATCATGAAGGAAGCACAGAAGCTAGCTAAAGGTCAAAAAGAGAAGGTAAACGCCACAAGTGGTTGCACAGAAGAGATCCGAAAGTTGAATGAAAAAAGAAAAGATCACAACCCTTCACACAGACATCAGTGAGAAATCAGATCGAGTATACAGAATTAAACAAGACGATCCGCAAGATAAGACGGCAGCAAAAGAGACAACACAGAACCAAAATGGTGAAAGAGGTGCTGGAGAGCAATTAAAATGGCAAAAATTATCAATAGAAAACTAGAGGGAGGAAAAAAGCTGTTATCATCACTGAAAACAAAAGATGGGACGGGAGTTACTGACAAAACTAAAATCATAAAAAAAACATTGAAGAGTTCTATAAAGAGCTGTACAACACTGATAGACCAAATTGGAGAACAGAAGAAGACTGGAATAAAAAGGCCGATAGTGTACAACCCATTATGAAGGAAGAAGTACAGAATGCTCTAGACCAAATAAAGAAAGGTGAGGCTTCTGGAGAGGACCAGTTAACTTCTGACATTTTAAAGTTGGGAGGATACTATTAAGATATTGACAAAATTGTTCAACAGGATCCTTCAACTGGAACAAGTTCCTACCCAGTGGAATAAATCTAAGGTCATCGTATTATTCAAAAAGGGGGACATGAAAGACATCAAGAATTACAGACCCGTCAGTTTGCCACTGTACAAAGTCTGTACCAAAATCATTCTTGCAAGAGTCCAAAAACAGCTTGATGATAATCAGCCAAAAAGAACAGGCAGGCTTCCGAGGAGGATTTAGAACATCAGATCATCGACACACCTTACGTCAGATAATTGAAAAGGCGAAAGAATATCGTTTTAACATCTGCCTATAGGCTTCGTGGACTATGAGAAAGCATAGTTTAGACCATCAGTCACTTCTTGATGCATTGGAGAAACAGATCAGCAATGGCAAATATATCCGTCTCATCAAAGCTATTTACAAAGATCCCAGTGCCAGAATTCATTTGAAAAATACTATATACCACCAGTGCTTTCAAAATTCTAAAAGGTGCCAGACAGGGTGATCCAATTTCTCTCAAACTGGATTGGCAATCGAAAGGAATTGTAATAAATGGGGAACATCTGACTCATTTAAGGTTTGCAGATGACATCATGCTTGTCAGTCATAATCCCTAGGAGCTGCAGATAATGATTCGTAAGTTGAGTGCAGAGAGTAAAAGGCAGGACTCAAAATGAACATCAAGAAGACCAAAGTAATGATGAGCAACAAGCTACAAGACAATACAATAACAGTTGATGGCACGACAATCGAGAAGGTGAATAGCTACATATATACCTTGGTAAAAACCCTTGAAAACAAAACGGCAGGTGAAGTGCGAAGAAGAATACAGTTAGCTTAGGTGAAATTTGGGAAACTCAGCATCATACTCAGAGACGAGGATCTCCTACTCTCCCTAAAAAGTCAGATCTTCAATCAATGAATAATTCTGGTACTATCCTACGGGACAGAAACTTAGAAATTGGAAAAGAAATATATAGAGTCACAGAAAGAGCAATGGAGAGGATCATGGTAGAAGTTACAGGAAAGAACAGGGTCAGAAATGAGGACTTACGAAAGAAAACAAATGCTAGGGACATCATACAGGAAATAAAAACAAAGAAATGGAGATGGGCAGGCCATCTTGTAAGGCGTCATGATAACAGATGGACACATTGTATAACAGAATGGACCCCAAGACCACAAACGAGACGAAGAGGCAGACCAAGTAGGCGTTGGATGGACGACATCAGATAATTTGGAAGCGTTACATGGATGCGACAAGCACAAGAAAGATCAAGGTGGAATGGTGATAATAATAATAATAATATGGATTTATAATGCGCACTTCTCCAGAAAACCGATCAAGGCGCCTACACAAAAAGAAAACATTATACAATAGAAAATGAAAAATAAACATAATTGAACTTAAATAAAACCCAATGAAATTCTAAGTGAACAAGTGTGTTTTTAGTTCCCTCTTGAAGTTGTTGAGTGATGTTGTTTTGCGAAGTGAGACAGGGAGCTTATTCCATATGGCAGGAGCAGCTTTGGCGAAAGCACGGTCTCTGTAACGAATTGTTTTAGACCTTGGTTCTACCAGCAAGTGAGATCCAGCAGACCGTAGAGCACGACTGCTGTGCTTAGTGGAGATTAGTTCACAAAGATACTGTGGGGCTTGTCCATGCAGAACTTTGAACACAAGGAGGCAGATTTTGAAGCTGATCCTCTTTGCAATGGGGAGCCAATGTAGGCGTCTTAGGACGGGCGAAATGTGGTCGTATTTTCTGGCTTGGACAACGACCCGAGCGGCATTATTGTGTACACGTTGCAGACGAGAAATAGATGCAGCTGGAAGGCCAACTAAGAGCGAGTTGTAACAATCCATGCGGGAGGAGACCAGAGCATGGATGACTTTCTCAGCTGTATCCAGAGACAAGTATTTGCAAATTTTGGCTATGATGACGAGGCCTTCCTTCTGCAGTGGAATGACATATAGGCTAGATAGATAGACATGCATACATGTACCCATATTAAGGCGTGTCTCCCAGTGTTTACAAATCTAGCCCCACCCACAAAAGGGGGGTATAATAAGAGAAGTTTCATTTGTGATCAATTTCCATTTATTCTGTGCCTATTTGAGTAACATTAATGAACAAATAATAGTGATAACATTTAATGCACAAAGATACAAGTTTGTTAAAATAAGGACGCCCACTTTTAGGAATATCGAAACTCCGCCCACAAAAGGGCAATTTTTGACTTTTAATATTACCAAAACAATTATTATGCTGTTCAAGCTTATATTTATTGCCAACAAATTTACAATCTTTCAATTCTAGAATAAGTTTTATCATTGTTTACATTTGAGACCCCCTATTTTATGCAAATGAAGCTCCGCCCACAAATTGGTGAGACCCAACGTGGGTCCACGTCTAAAACTGATATTTAGCCCAATACCAAGCACCATGGCAAATTTCATGCTTTTACCACAAAGTGCACAATTGTTACCTTAGCAGCTGCACTATAATTGTTAACCAGTACAGTTCGCGCCGGGATTATTTTAACCTCACCGAGCCGAGGGGCGGGATTATTTTTAACGAAACTCGATCCGAAGCGGGTTCAGGCCGATAGTGCCGGGAAGCACATCCACGCATTTCCTAGACTTGACCCAAGTCGGACTTACCATGGAGTTAAGACTACCAATCTGCTTTCGTCAATCCATACGCATCACATGGTTAAGCGCGATGTATGCCAAATAAGTCCGCCAATCGGAGTACGTACGAGTACGAGTACAGACTAGCTAGACCGCTAACGGACTATGGAGGAATGGTTGGCAGTACTGTCACTAGATGCCTTTTTCAAATTCAATAGCTGCGTCCATACTTCGTTTATTTAGTTAGAGTACGGTATAGTGCAAACTTAACGGCCAGAAAATGTACACGATATAATAGCTAGACTATATAAACCGTTTGTACAGTACACATAATGTATGTATGTACATGTGTATGTACATCACAATGTCCACGTACGTCCGTCACACAACTGGGTCAAAGTTCATATTATTACAGGTATGCTAATTTATACAATTCTGCAATTTGATTGGCCGCTACCGTTTTCGGTAGATGAGCTCATAGGTTGTGTACAAACGTGTGGCAGATTCGTCAAGTCGGGGTTTCTGAACCACACATGAGCATGGGCGGCGCATGAGGGCGCGCTACTGATGAGCGTGGACGTGACGCGAGGCGCACGGTGTGGATGACCATGAGCAATGTTACCACAGAATCCCGACTTGGATCAAGTCTACGCATTTCCGGCCTTGCTCGCTCACGTATGTTTCAGCTGCTCATTAAGTATTCGCGCATGTGCACTCAACTTATTAAATCCCAATACAGAGCGGAAACAGCTGACAACGTCGCGGTTTGACCCTACTGAGTAAATCGGTCAACATCACTCTCGAATTGTTTTTTTTTCTGTTTTCTTTCCACGTAGATAATAATTTTAGGCCTTTCTTGTAACAGTTGTGAAACTTTATGGTGAAAAAAAAGAGTATTTGATGCCAAATATTTGCCTTATTGTGTCGTAAATCTCAAAACTGAGGGTTACAAATTAGGAACAAGGTAACAGTTTTAGGGGTAATTTTGCAGTTTTGCCGGGTTTTTCCGGACTTGTCTTTACCGACAAATGACAAACGATGTCTGTGACAGTTTGATGAAAAAAATGGCAACGAAAAAGGAAACCGTTGTAACAAGGTAGGGTAAGGTTTTATTTTGTACGTTTTCACGTTGAATGTAAGTGTTTTTATATTAGGCCTGCTTACAAAATAACGATGTACGTGTACGTGTACGTACATGTACATGTACAAAACATGTACATTGGGTAATTCGTAGGGCAATTCGTACATTGTACACTATACACAACCAGACATACACTGTATCATGATACAGTATGAATTATTGATATACGGTCCGTCCTAATTTTTTAGGATACATTGCTAAGAAAATAGTCCTGATTTGGAAAAACTACAGAGTTTTACTTTTAGTATGTTTTTGCCTGAAACTTTAAGTATAAAAGAGACCTAGTTTAATAGAAAATGTAGGCTACTGTACTGTTGATAATGTTGAAGACTCGTCCTCTGAAATAACTTGTCTTTCAAGTTAATTCCAGTTCGAAATTCCACTAAATGTCTATCGCCCAAGTGTCTAGTGCTCTACCCATCATATTTCATTATGCAATGTATTTTGTTTCAGCGTTTATATGGTTCAACATACAACAAGTATACAAACGTAGATGTAGATGTAGATGCCAAATGTAACTCAAGGATTTAAATTTAGTCGCCAATACATCATGAGGACCCCAAAACAAATTTCAACCCCCAGCAAAGCTAGCCTTTAAACCTAGATTATGATACATAATGCACAGACTGATTCTCTTTTACACAACAGTACTTTATTCCAATTCAGATTTGTACAAACAATTTCTTAACAGGTTAACAATATATTTAACCATGGAACTGGAACTTTAATTGTACTTGTAGAATGCATGACCCATGTAGAATGCCATGACGCAGTGGATGCGGCGTTTGACTCATGTGCGATAATGCGTGGGAACATGGTGTTTAATTGTGCCCTTGGGCAAGACACTTAACTACAATTGCCTCTCTCCACCCAGGAGTATAAATGGGTACCTGTGAAGGTCAAGGCTGATAAACGGCTGCCGCGTTGTCAGGGCCAGTTGATACGATGGAAAGCGCTATATAAGCGCGGTTATTACTATTATTTAATTGTCAGGATTGTTCTGAATCCAGTGGGTAGTCATCACCGACTTGAGGATGTCTACCTCATCAGCTATCCCTCTGACATCCCGGCTAATGCTGTTGAATCTGGCGTGAACAGATTCGCCGCCCTGCTCACCATGGAATCCAAGGCCAACCTTCCAGCGAGATATCCACGGTACGACATGTTCCTCAAGAAGGTGCATTTTGGGGGTCACACTTTCACGAGGGAAGTAGCGTCGGAAAAACATTAAGTAGTCTTGAATGCAGCTATCTGTTAATGTCAACAACAAAAACAAATCAAGCGACGACATATCTTTACATTTCTCTTAGAAAAATAAGGTTGTAGTTTATTTTATATTTCTTTCAGCAAAAAAAACCAACGAAGGCTGCTCATTTCGTGAACAGAAGGTTGTTTTACATTCCAGTTGCACATGCTCAGTGGAGTGCCCTCTGTAGTAGGCTTACTACATGTAGGAAGAGGGGAACAACCGTAATGCTATCATCCGGGTAAGTTTGTTCCCCTTTGTTGTGCTGAGTTCAAGATGGCAGCGGAATTGGAAACAACCTTATTATAATTAGCCCTATTTTATAGTCGCACACTGGAGTAAATCTGTGCTCATGCAGGGCTATACTGAAGCGAGCTCAAAATTACGGAAATGATGCCTTTTTTTCTTCAGAATCATTGAGCCAAGTAATACACACTATGCGAGTTAACCTTACCCAAGCTCCACACTGCTTCGCCAATTTTACGAATTTCTTGTGGTTTCTTCTCGAGAAAATTTATGTCTGTAAATTTGCCAATCGAGGTGGAAGTCTATAGTTCCATAGCAGCTACTTTTGTTGTAAATTTAAAAGAAAAAATTCACAAGAATTTACAGGGCAGTCATAATATTGGTTAAAATTCTTGGGTGCATAAACATGCATGGTGAGTATTAGGCTGAGTGGTTCATTTATACTTGCTTTGATCACGAAGTTTACTCCATTGATGATGTGGTCATACTTGTACATGTAGAAGAAGCTATATGATTAATGTTTAATACCGGCCACGTGACAGGCTCTCGACTAATAGGAATGGGTAAACTGTTTTAGGTGTTTATTAGTACATATTTACATACACCAGACAGGCTGCAATAACACATGCCTGTTGGAGGTGTTTTCTGCCACTTCTACATGTCATGTGAGATTGCTGACCTTAGTTACCTAGTTCCTTGATCTCCTCTTCAGTCATCTGTCGTGCAAGGTTATACCTATTGTGACACTTGGCAAAAAGAGTAAGGAGTTGTTGATACTTGTCTGCCAGCTGCTGAGCATCCATCACCATCTGTGGGTCCTTGCAGATCTCCTTGGTTTTCAGAACAATGGATGATGTCAGCTTCATTATGTTCTGTTCCTGTGTAGAAAGGGAAATATGTTCATAATCGATAATCAAAATCATGTGCCCTTGAGCGATGTGTTTAACTACATTCTAATTGATGTAAGTGACTTACTTTGCAGCATTTGTGTACGTGGTTGCCCACAAATGATTTTCCATGATACGCCTGGCGATGTACACCTATGGCTTGTAGGGTCTTGTCCAGTTCAGCTGTGAGAGGTCCTTGGCCATGTTTAAGGTTGCATTTCTCCCTCCGTGCTAATGCAGCTAATTTCTAATTTGGAAACAATTTTTTTTAAATGAGTGTATGCAAAAAAACTAACAAGTTGCATGGTTCAAGTAAGATATGTTTTACCTTTTCATTGTATTTCACCATGCTTTCTTCTACAGCATCTGTTAGTAGCTCTGCTATAGCCTCGTCATGTTGGAGAACCATTGCTGACATCTGACCTTGTAGAGCTGTTGCATTGGTCCTCCATGCTTGTGCCTCCTCCTCAAGGGAAAGTGCTGCCTCCATGTTTTCGGTAAGCTCCAGAAAGGTTTTGTTATTCCACGGTTGTCCCTCTGCACCAGAAGCCAATGCTTGGCTTATCTTTATGTCAAGAGCATGGCAGGCATTCTCTAAGCTGTTATAGTGCTTGAGAAACAGCCCTAGACTGATGTGTAGTCCCGGTGGGCACACCTGATTGAGAATTTGGAAAGAAAAATCTGTGTCAATAAAAGTAAATCATACAAAATAAGATTGTTTGGGAAAATAGGTTGGGGGAGGAGGGAAACTCTACCTGTTCAAAAAAGTTTTCGAAAAGTGCTTACATGAGTAAGGGGGATTGGGAGCATCGGTGGGCGTACAACATTGTTAAAGTTCTTGGCTTTCTTTGTCTTGCCTCCTCCATCTATTTTAAACTCTGACAGGTCACACGCCATATTGTCCAGACTCCTGAGTTTTGAAGTGGGGCATTTATCTCTTCCCTTTTCACAGTGCAGTATAAACAGGCATGTCGACCTGTGAAGTGATGAATCAAAAACAAAGAAGTACATGTACTTAGTTTACCTGAATGAAAATTATCTCGGAGTACACGTACTTACTTTTTACCAACAGTGTCAGTGTTTACATACCTGTTGCTCCAGTGATTCCGTACATCCTACACAGATATTGGTAGTCTCCAAAGAGGAAAACCTCAAACTTGAAATGTCTGCCAAAAAGTTTAAAAGATGATTTTACCTGTTTGTCATTAAGGCATATAAGCTATACTTTGTGAGAAATTCCTTAGAATTAATCTAACTTAAAGAAATTTTCATTTTGTTGTTACCTCCATGAAGATGTGATGAGCTCTGCCACATGGTCCTTGTGTCGGCGAAGACCAACATCCAGGTTGTGCCAGGAGTCGTCTGCCTGGAATGCGCATACAACAGTAGTGTTAGTAAGTGAGTTGGGGCGTTCCACGTTTCCTATCTGGAACATCTGCTTGAAGCTATGCCCTCCCTTGTCACCGCCCAGCTTTATCCATATCTTGTCATGTGGCACTACACCGTTATGCCATGTCAGTTTTCCAAATCTGTAATGTAAGGAAATACAAACTAAGTATTAAAAAAATTAGAACTCAATATAATTAATTAACTTATTATTTTACTTTGCATTAATTAACCCTTGCTCTGTTGCAAGCTATTACTTTTCAAGCAAAATGTTCATTTTTGGAGTGTGTAGCAAAGCAAGGGTTAATATATAAAAAAGAAACTCCTGAGAAAGACATGATCCAACTGCTTCAAGTATAATATCAACAGTTTGTCTTACTTGTCATATCTCTCCAGCTGTTGGATGATCTTGGCTGTCAGGGACTTCACCCCAACACATGCTGCTGACCGGACAACCTCGCCGTTGTTCACCTCATCATGAAATATAAATGGCAAGGCTTCCCCAATCATGTTGTCTCCAATAATCATCTGACCTTGAAGGCGTAATTTTGCTCACTTTCTGTTGTTATGCCGTATTTTGTTAGCCACCTGAAAAATATTGATTGTTATTTAATTTTTTTTTCAGGTGTTGGGGGGTGGGGGGGGGGGGTGGGGGGGGGGGGGGTGGGGGGGGGGGGGGGTGGGGGGGGGGGGGGTGGGGGGGGGGGGGGGGGTGGGTAGAAAAATGAACAAAATAACAAAACAACTGCTCCAGCAAAATTGACCAAGATTACAAGGGGGAGAACCTTGACTTTAAAAACATTGGGATGTCTTTCTTTTAAATTGGAGCTATTATATGTTATGGGTTTGATATTGAATTTATAATTGCAAGTACATTTATTTTCAAATTTTCAACTTTTCTGGTTCGAAATTTATTTTTAGCTGTTGAAAAATGGTTTTGAATGTTGAGTCTTGTTGACATAAATCCAAATAAAACTATCCTCAACCTCTTTAGCTCACGGCTTTTTTTCCAACTCATTGACAGGTTGGCCTTCATTGCCAAGAAGTTGCCCTCAGGAATGCAGAGTGTCTTCTTGGAGGTAGCATCAGAAGACTTGCCCTGGTCTGCACCACACGCCAGTGTTTGGGCTTGCTGGAGAAGAGCTGCTCGTCTTCGTTGTATGGAGGATGAAGCTGTGTCGTTGGTTTTGCGATGCTTTGGAACTAAGCATGCAACCAAAGACTATAAGGAAAAAAAGAAACACCTTGTACAACAACAAAAAGGCGGGGCGGGGGGTGGGGGGTGGTGACTTATATTTAATGGAAAAGAACACAACTGATGAGACAACAAACTATATAATCTTTTGTATTAGAAGCCTCCAACAACAAAGATTCATTTCTTTTAAATACAACCTTCCAATGGGAAGTAAATTTGGGATGTAAATTTGGGCATCAAAAAGAGGTCATCATTTTTAATAATTTGTTTTAAATTTTATTACATGAGTAAAATTGCATACATGTTTTTTTATTTTTAAATTGTGACTGTCGAGTAGTAATTTGCATTTATTAAAAGTCCCATGAATGCCTTGAAATATTTATCAAAACAATTATTTGAAATAAATTGAGATGAATTCATAATTTATGATATCACTTTTCTTATTTAATTTCTTAAAGTCTTTTTTTTTTACCTGTCCACCAGTTTTGAAACTCACTGAGACTCCATCAGTTGACTGGGCAAGTTTTCTCTTGAGTATGACTGTGCCAATTGTTTCTGTCCTTGGAGTAAGGGGGTCATTAGGCAGAGAAGTGAACAGACTACACTTTAGGATGGGGGCAGGTGATGGGGTGTGTAAGCATTGATGGCTGTTTTTCTTAGGGCGTGGAAGCTTTGCTTTACATTCGTTACACTCGAAATAAGCGAAGTTGAGGGCCTGTTGAAAATACTCGCTCACCTTCTGAATGCTGAGGAAGTGGACATCATTTTTGCAAACTGGACATTGGATGGTGTGGGTCTCCTTGAATTGTGCTTCGGTGCACTTGAGACAGAAGATGTGTTTGCATCCTGTCTCGACCGGATTGGTCAGAAATTCACAGCATATTGAACAGTTGTATACTGGGCAAGTTGGGGAAAACCCCTGCACGGAAACTGGGGTAGCATTGACATCGGTCATTGATGTGAAGTGATGGCTGGGTGTCATGACTGGCTGATCCTTGACTGCATTGCCAATAAGTGGCTTCCGTGGTCTTCCACCTCTCGATATTTGTCTGTAGTGGCTGCATACCTCACAGTCGTATTCCTGTGATTCTGGATGACATTTCCATTCGTATGGGATGCGTTTCTTCTTGTCGGAACACTTGACATAGCAGGGCTTGCAGATATAGATCGGATGAACTTCTTCCCGATCCCTTGTCACATCTACTCCAAACACTTCGAGGATCTTCTTTGAACTTGCAGAGACCTTATTTGACGTTTTCCCCGTTGACTGTTGCTGGTAGGTTTGATGTTTTTTCCCACAAAGCCTACAAAGCTTTTTCAAGCATTGTAGATGGGAACCGAGAGAATTTACGGAAAGCGAAGCCATAACGTAACAACAGGTGTAATTCTGGTTTGACGCATCAAATTCAAATTTGCCGGGTCTAAGAAATCATGCAAGTTTCATTTTTTGAACCGCGGTATAGGAAGTAATTTTTAATTTACTATTGATTATAGATTTCCTTGATCTTTTTAATGTTGATATTTCTTGCAAATAACTATTATGATTTTATTTTTCTAAAGGTTTTTTAAATAAAAAAACCAACGCAATTTTGAAAAAGCCTGCTGATGTTTTGACAATATATAAGACGAATGGTGGCGCGCTTTCTATGAACCTTTTTTTTTTTTACAAAACAAGTCTGCAAGAAAATGAATGTATTTCAAGCTCAACGATTTCTTTCTTACTGGAAATTAACTGTAATATTTCAAACAAGCATCTTTCTTCTAAATGCTATAACAGATATGTTAATACAAACCCAGCAAAAGTATGTAAAAGGGTAAACATTTCGTCAAAAAATAACAATTTTTGTGCATGATTTTTTGTTTGATTTCTTGTCGCAAAAACCATTTTTTTCCCACTTAGTCATTACTTTTTTCTTTAATTTTTTGCACATCAGTGGTCAAATATCATCATTTAATAAATTCTTGCAAATATATTCACTTATTTTGTTTTCAAAGGAGTTGAAAGTAAAAATCCGACGTAAGTGTAAACATCGCGGTGCGTCGTCTGCTAGAATCGCTCTATGCAGACGACGAAGATGTCGCCATTGCGCATGCGTCAGAAAACAAACTAAATGCACGTACACTCTATACGGATGAAACATACGTGCGCTGCTGACAGACATTTCGAACTTGAACTTGGCGTGTTTATGGGTCATCTGTTTTTAATTTGGGGAAAACTTTGCGTTTAATATGTTGATCCCACCCTTCGTTAGATCCGACTACAAAGCAGGAATCACAAAAGGCACAGTTCTCAAGTTTTACCACTGAATACTTATTTTAATATGCATTTTGATGCTGTTGTTCTCAACTTAAAAGCCACTCGACAAAATAACGAAAAGCAAAAAAACAATCATGTGTCTATTAATCACCGTTTTCTATATCATATGTGACCCGCTCCTACAAAATCAAAGTAAAGTTAACATTTTGATATTTAAAAATATTGGTATTTCCAGATTTCTTAGCTTTAATATGATATATAATTTATTGGGTAGGGTATTTAAAAATATATAATATTGAGCAAAAACCAGCGGCCATTACACACATCAAATTAGGAATAGTTAAGAATTAATTTCGCTACATTTTACTTCTTGGGTACGCTCAGTAAAATCAAATTAAAACATTTTTTTGCTAATCTTTTGCCAAAAATATTTGGTAGTTCGAAAGAAAACATATGTGGGAATTGTATGATGCCAAAACCCCAAAAAACTTCAGCAACTTAACAACTTAGCATACCCTCCGTCCCATATCTTCATTATTAGGGAATTGATGAGCCCACTCCTTTCTTCTTATTACTTCATGACCTAATCCACATCGATATCAGATTCAACAATGTTTTGACCAAACGACGACTACAAAATTAATGCAAGTGTGCATATAATTATACGACTATAGCCGCGTTCGCATTGGACTTAATATTGTCAAAAGTTACCGTACGTGATTGTCAAAGTTCACGGTGTTAAATCCTCCGCTAGAAGCTTGGGCCTGTACATCTTACTGTTGCGGAGGGTGAAATGGACAATTTGACAATGTTACCTTCTGTCCGCATTGGATTTAATTTGGTTAAAGTTGACAACAGTCTCCGTAGGTTTTACCCAAAAAAGTCCAATGCGAACGCGGCTTATGCCAGCCATTATTATGATTAAAACAACCCAAAATAATTCACTGCTATTATTAGCGCCACCCCTTTTATGGTTACTTATAATGGAATCGAGGCAGTTTTTGATCTAGTTTTGTCTGTTTGAGCGCCATTTTTTTATTTGCTGCCGAGAAGGCTGAAATTAAAGCGTGTTTTCCGACAATTTGGCAAAGAATTGCATATTTACAACCTCATTATGAAGCTTTTCGAATTGAATCTTTGTTAGAGTTTTTTTTTTTTATTGATTGTTAAACAATCCAATTAATGTTTTGTAGACATTAATAAACTATATGCCTTATATTCGCAGCGTTGACATTCCATAATTTTCAAACTTATAGTTATAGTCCAGCGGATAAGTGCAAAAATGTAAAAGTTTCGTGCACTTTGTGGTAAAAGCATGAAACTAGGCACACATGTACTTTGTACCAAAACATGAAATTTTTGATATAGTGCCATCTCTGAATTGACCTGTGGTGACCTTGGCGGCCATTTTCCAAAATGGCCGCCCTTTCTGATATAAAACTACATAACTCGGAAAGTAAGAGGCCTAGAATCTTCATTCCATTGGCTATGTATATGTTTTCCGTGTCCAACAGTTCAAAAAATGCATTATTGAGCGTGTCAGACGATTGGGTCCGCCATTTTCAAAATGGCGTGCTCATTTTCCAAAATGGCCGCCATTTCTGATATAAAACTACATAACTCGGAAAGTAAGAGGCCTAGAATCTTCATTCCAGTGGCTATGTATATATTTTCCGTGTCCAACAGTTGAACAAATGCCTTATTGAGTGTGTCAGACGATTAGGTCCGCCATTTTCAAAATGGCGTCCTTATTCTTCAAAATGACAGTCCTTATTCTTCAAAATGGCAGTCCTGCAGCCCAAAATACTGTATTAAAGAACTCAACGGCATTCATGGTGAAAAAAAATTAGGTTATAAGGGTCAGTCACTTTCACATAGGTACATGTACTAACAATACCTCCGGACCACAGTATCTGTCATTTTTAAAGATGGCGTCCTATCCCCTATGGTGGCCCTTCAAAAATGTAGAAACTATATAGCTGTAGCCTACACATATTGCAAGTTTGGAAATAATGGGATTATGCTAGATCTTAAAAAACCCAAATCGTGTTTATTGGGAAGCAGCGTAATCATACATGTTACTTACGGTTTTTTTAATTTTTAGAACGATTCTCGGTCACCTGGGAAGGACATTAACGTGAAGGACGTGTAATACTGGGTTTTGTAGAATTTTCTTTCTTTTTCTTTGAGACTATTAGGTTTATTAATTCTAATGGAGTGCTTTTGCAAGAAGGTATAGCACAGAGAAACCGGTTTATGCAGGCATACTTCAAGGAATGATCAGTTTATTTTTTTATAATTGTTTTGATCAATTCTAGAGTTAGCTGCAGTGAATCAGAACTCATTCTATGTGGGAAGGGGAGGGTGTTTATGGGAGTTGTCACAAGTCAGAACTTGTTCTCATCGTTTTCGTTATTTTTTTTTGAGATGCTGAAGCAGTTCTGCTGCGTGAAGTATCATTGGATTGTAGATGTGTGGCTGGTCTGCAGAGATAAATCTGTATAATTTATGATGTGCTGGTATGCCAGCAGTGTGGTTGCGTAACTATTCCACCCAGAGCATATACGCTTCATGGGAGGTCAGTTCAGGCCACATTTTTTCCCCGCGAGATTGCAGTCTGTAGGAAGGGGGGGGGGGGGGGGGGGGGGGGTTACTTGTACAAGTTTCAAAAGAACCCCTCCGTGCTTTTTCGTTATTTGTTTGGGACGCGGAAAAGGTTCTGCTGACAAGTATCAAATGGATTGTATTTGTGACTGGTCTGCAGAGATAGATCTGTAATTGTACGTTAACTAGTGGGTATGCTAGAAAGTGGTTGTTTGACTGGTCTCTCCAGAGCGTAGTTCTTAACTCTAGATTTCCTTTTTTTTGTGAGACACGCATCTGGGGGTCAGTTCTAGCCACATTATCTCTGCTAGATGACAGTCCGTGATTGGAGTTCGTGGACGGGCAAATACATCAAACGTCTGCAGGCCAATTGGGCCAGTTAGACATTCCCTAAAAGCGGGAGTTTCAAACCCTGTCTCTGGTTTTGGCAACGCGATGACTGGTTTGTGTATCGCAACAGTGGTCCCTTTGTTTTTAGTTCACACAGTGATTGATTATTACCGGTGATAATATGCCGTCCCCTCTTTTTTTTCTTTTTTTGGAAGGGGAGCAGGGCATATTTTCTGTGCTATATCATACACGTCATCAGTCACCTTCTTATATAGTTCATTTTCCTTTCCTTGTTTTTATGTGTGTGTCGGTTGATATGACACGTGGCAAGGACAAGGGGGGGGGGTTGACTTATTTATTTTGTGTTAGTCTTGAGATCCATTTCTTTGATCATTGTTTTGTTCTTTCGATAGTTCCAATAGAATTTGCAGATTCTCCTCATCAAGATTTTGTTCCTCTTGGTTGGATTGTGGAGATGCTTTAGTCCTAGATCGAACACGTTCATCTTTTATGTTTTTGTGCCGTTTGTATGCCAGGATGGGTTGGGTATCAAATAGCCTATTCAGATATTCGTTTTCGCTAATCAAGGGCCAGTGTTTGAGGATAGCCCGTTTGAGGGCTGGGTGCGCGACATGTGGGTAGTATGGTAGGACGAACACCAGTGGGATATTGTTTTTGGGTTTTTTCACGCTTAGGGTCCGCGGGAGTCTTGCCCCTTTGAGAAAGGAGGGCTAGGTCTTCGTTTGTCTTTGAAGAATTCATCCCTCTCCTCAAAGTCTTTTAAATGGGTACATATACGTTTGTATTTGGTCACTTCGCCCTTGATTAATCCGCCAAATACCGACTTAGGGTGTGCTGAATCTCGAGCTAGGTACTGAAATGTATTAGTTTTTTTGGTAGCGACTCGAGTATCTAATATCTCTTCATGTATGAATCGTTTGCCTTTGTAGATAATAAGGTCGAGAAAAGTGACTTGGCGGTGCGAGATCTCAGACGTGAACTTCAGCGTAGGATGACTTTTATTAAGTGATTGCACTAGGTCAGCAGCCTGCTTTTCATTTCCGTTAAAGATTATAAGAACATCGTCTCTATATCTCATGTAGCTCACAATTAAGGGAATTGTGAGGGAGGATTTTGTCTTGTTCGTATTTGAATAGGGTTATGTCACAAATCTCCGGACTGCATTCGCTGCCCATGGCCACGCAAATATTTTGTCTAAAAAACTTGCCATTGAATTCAAACGTGTTTCGACGCATAATGAGTTCAAGGAGACTTTGCGCGTGGTCTGTCGTGGGCTTGGGTATTGCGTATATTCCGTCTTGAGGCAAGCAAAGTGTGCAGAGAACTTTTGCGCTTTGGCTGCACCAAGGGATGTCGAGCTAATTGCAAGTGCATGAAAGCTGCACTGACATGCACAGCCCTCGGTGTAAATGTGGAGGCTCTTTTTCTTGCTAGTGTGACGGATTTCCAAGTTTGTTCTTTGGGTGTTTTTTTTGTTGGGGGGGGGGGGGGGGGGGCTTTTTTGTTTGCTTAATTAAAACAGGTGAGCAATATTGTGATATCCACTATGTGCAGAGTAGCCAATTAGTCTTTATTCAAGCCTTTGATCCTAAAAATCACCATGTGTCACCAGAATAAAGGCTTCATGCCATTGAGTGCTTTAGATATGGAATTTATGGCCATTGAAGACCACCATTTTGAAGAATAAGGACGCCATTTTCAAAATGGCGGACCTAATCGTCTGACACAGTCAATAATGCATTTGTTGAACTGATGGACACGAAAAACATATACATAGCCACTGGAATGAAGATTCTAGGCCTCTTACTTCCCGAGTTATGTAGTTTTATATAAAAAATGGCGGCCATTTTGGAAAATGAGGACGCCATTTTGAAAATGGCGGACCCAATCGTCTGACACACTCAATAATGCATTTGTTGAACTGTTGGACACGGAAAACATATACATAGCCACTGGAATGAAGATTCTAGGCCTCTTACTTTTCGAGTTATGTAGTTTTGTATCAGAAATGGCGGCCATTTTGGAAAATGGCCGCCAAGGCCACCACAGGCAAATTCAGAGATGGCACTATATCTAAAATTTCATGTTTTGGTATAAAGTACAAGTGTGCCAAGTTTCATGCTTTTACCACAAAGTGCACAACATTTCCTCTTATCCGCTGGACTATTAGAAAAAAGTGCAAATAACGGTTTGACAACGAAACGTCTATAATACACAGGACACACAATATATATTTCCTACATTAAAGGTAGATACACCATTGGTAATTGCTTGAATTATCATGAATAGGTGGATTTGGGGGGCTGTATTTTATAGTAAATATTGTTTAACTGACCTGTCCGAAATTTTACAATCATGAATGCCGAGAAAAGCACGAAAAACGGCGTTCGTTTTCAACCAGCGTCGGGCAGTTGTTCTATGTTGTTCTTGTTTTTTCGCGATCGCCTTCCGGCGACCCTGGATTTTGTTGTATAAATTCAATTATTCGTAACAATTACAGGATATCTAGCGCAACTATTTTGCTGGATGCCTACAATCATTATTTATTTTCAAATAAGCAAGATATTTCTTAATAATTCGGTAGTAAAATGTATCGATATCTGCAAATGGTGTATCCTACCTTCAAGCTTTGTGGTCAGGCCTGGTATTGGAGTAAGATTGCATCACTTAAACAAATTGTTAATTTCCTTAATTACATGAATCAATTATATACTATTGCCGAGTTAGTACCACTCTCAAATCCACGCATGTCACATTAGCTTTTAATTTCAAGTAGGTGTGTCCTACTGTCCCTGCTTTTTAAATTTTCAAATTTAATTGATAATTTTTGAACATTGTATTTGTTATCAGCTTTCAAATGAGACACACACAAAAATGTTTTTAAAAATGGCCTATACGGCAAGTAATTAATAAAATAATTTTGAATTTTGAATTAGGAGCGTCACGCTCGCGGGCCGGGGGGCACATGGTATGGGCATTTGCTTTTTTTACTGCATGCTCAACGAGCGTTGGTAACAGAGGTACATACCCGTGCATTTACGCATTCAATTACGAAAATCACTATTCATGGATACTTAAATTGTTCAAAACTTAGCGCACAATTTCAGCAATGACAAAAACCACTTTAACCAGTTCGCGCCGGGATTATTTTAACATCGCCGAGCCCACGGGCGGGATTATTTTTAACGAAACTCAATCCGAAGCGTGTTCAGGCTGATAGTGCCGGGAAGCACACCCACGCATTTCCGGCCTTGCCCGCTGCTGACATACATTTCCGAACTTGAACTTGGCGTGTTTATGCGTCATCCGTTTTGAATCTGGGGAAATATTTGCGTTTATATACGTCATCCGGTGCGAACTGGTTAAAAGGGCCTGCCAATGCAAACGAGCAAATTTATTAGTTAGAGTACATTATATTCCTTAACCAGTTCGCGCCCGGATTATTTTTAACGAAACTCGATCCGAAGCGGGTTCAGGCTGATAGTGCCGGGAAGCACACCCACGCATTTCTGGCCTTGCTCGCTGCTGACAGAGAATTCTGAACTTGAACTTGGCGTGTTTATGCGTCATCCGTTTTGAATTTTGGAAAAACTTTGCGTTTATATACATCATCCGGCGCGAACTGGTTAACATTCGTTCTGAAAAGAAAATCAAAACTGTAAAAAAAAGCACACAGACCAGCGCAGACGCACCAACTTTGAGATGTACGCGGATCTCGGTAAACCTACTGACGGAGAGAGAGACCATCTAGAACGACATGCCTAAGCCCTTTAACTTACTTGTCAGAATTCTCATTGGATTTGTATTGTTACACATATACAAAGCCACTGGAAATTCTTACAAGTTTTGGCTTAGATACGTCATGATTCTAAATGGCCTCTTTTTTCTAGAATGACATGCCTAAGCCTTTGCTTGTCAAAATTCCCATTGGCTTTGTATTGTTACACATACAAAGCCACTGGGAATTCTTACAATTATAAGGGCTTCCACACGTCATTCTAGAAGACCTCCTTTTCTAGAACGACATGCATAAGCCCTAGCTTGTCAGAATTCCCATTGGCTTTGTATTGTTACACATACAAAGCCACTGGAAATTCTTACAAGTTTTGGCTTAGACATGTCATTCTAAATGGCCTCTTTTGTCTAGAATGACATGCATAAGCCCTAGCTTGTCAGAATTCCCATTGGCTTTGTATTGTTACACATACAAAGCCACTGGGAATTCTTACAAGTAAAGGCTTACACGTCATTCTAGATGGCCTCTTTTTCTGTCTGTCCTAGTATTGCTTGCTTAGCCACCCACTAAGTAGTCCGTGTACGTCCCATCAATGGCGCCCTCAGCGTTATTACCGGCGTACCAGCACGGCTCCATCACTTTCGTCAGACGATCTCTCTTCTCTGATTGGATGACCTCAACGCCGCGACCCTTCACCCGTATGTGACCTTTCACCTGATTGCCGTCCACTGTTGCCCACTCTCGCTCCAGGTGGATTTTCCTGCGTTGGAACTGGCCTATTGGACAGTATACCAAAATATGATGGAGTGGCTCAGAGTGGAATGGGAGGAACATTATCGAGAGGTAAAATCTGGACTTTACCATTTCACGAGGCGAAGCCGAGTGAAATGGGAAATTCCAGACCAATAATATTCCTCTTATATTCCACTATTTAAAGCCACTCAATATTTGTTTTATATAACTGACATACATATCTGTAAACGTTGGCTCATCTGTCTTGCCCAAGACCCTTGCCTAGTGTTATTTTGACACCCGCGCGTGCGCAGATTCGATAACGTCAAGTCTCTTTTTTTAAATCCCAGCTTCGTGTGCGTTCTAGTCTCACGCATGCGTAGTTTACAAAATGCAGCTGGATTCATGTTCGCACTGGAGCCGGCGTTTTGACAAACGTACAGGATTTTGGATCCTCACAAGGGTCTTGCGTTAGTTGGCAAGCACTTCTTAACTTTAACCTTAGTTTTCGACGATTCTCCCTCGCTTTTCCGAGGGATCCAATCAGTGACAGAGTTTGAGCCTCATTATGAATTATTCATTATACACAAATACAAAGGATATGACTGTGTGTATACACAAGTGTATGTGATGGTGACTACATGCATGTATGCATTAAATGCGCGAAATGTGCAGACTTTTATAATAGCATTGTGTGGCCGATCTAATTCCGGGGCAGTGCAAGCTACAGCCAACCAGCGCGGCACAGCCGCACCGTACCGGTCTTGTCTAGTCCCGCTGCAGCATCGCTTCAGGAGTTAGTAATGTCATGGTGCTGCTGAGGACCGACAGTTCAACAGCCGTGGGAAGGAGGATGCTCCTAACTGTTGAATAGTAAATCCCATTCACCATGGGCGAATGGGACTTTTTGATCCGCGGCGTGAATGGGAGTGATAATGAATGCCACGTGATGTGAGTTCCACCAATCAAATGACAAGGATTTGTATGTCAGTTATGTAATAACAGTTAATGTATAGGTATACAATAGGTGTAAATTAGTTTACTTTTTCACACGGATATTGATTTTAATGTGGTAAATATACAATTTGGTATGCTGACAACTTTTGGCAACATATATGACGTCGTGGATTTTGTTGTCTGTCAGTCAATGAGCTAACATGGTTGAAAGTGACTTCTAATGTTACAACTCATCATGTTTTGGGTATACAGTGGCATATAGGTCTATAACTAAAGGGGCCTACCTCCTATCCTACCAACCTCTGCTTCTCCAGTTGCCCCATTCATAATTAGTGGGAGGCATGATCAGCTGAATTTTGGCCGATTGCTCCACCAAGACAAGACGTACCCCCTCCCTTCCCCCTGCAAATGGGGCCCTGTTTACTCTACATCATGGCCGGATATCCAGCTTTGACTCAAGGAGTGTTTATCTGTCAAGGAGTCGGAGGTGGCAGGCATGTTCTCTTTTATTCTGTACGATTTTCCGTTTGTTTGTGGCCCGCCCAGTATAATTCTGTAAGTCGCTAATAACACTTTCAACACCTCATCTATTACTTACCAAGAATACCGTGTACTTTGTGGGAAAACCCCTCGCCGTTAAACACGTACACACCAAAGAAGTCCACTCTGCCCTCGCGGTGTCGCGCCACATCGTGCCGCATGATGAGCAGCTCCACGCCGGTCTTCGGCCGGAACAGGAGGTACTTGCCGTCCCGGACAGCAATGCTCGCCCCGGCACCCAACTCGGCCTCCCAGTCAGTGTCCCACGTCATGGAAAGCTCTGGTCCGAGACTCACGCCAGTAGCGGTGACCAGGACCTGTCGTCCGCCGACAGTCACCAGCAGACGGTCAAAGATGGTCGGGGGAGGCTCGCTTTTGCTCGCCGTCTTCTGGGCGTCCTGACGGTGAACGCTTGCTACATGACCGTTGACGGATATCCCTGGAAAGTTGGATACGAGGATAAAACTTGATTTAATAAGGGGATTATTTTAAGCTTGTGAACGTTTGTTAAAAAATCAAACAGCTTCGATCTCATGCTGTGCTCCATAGTCATATATACAAGTCGATGTGGCCGGCTGCCATAGGTGCCTTTACGTGTCAGCGACTCGACCACGTTGTAGCCGCGTCCTTCGCAATTCAGCATCCCAGCTGCGAGTAAGGATGATTAGCCTCCCCAATTATTATGCAAGTAATTATGTAAGTATGTAAATCGTAGGACAATAACACACTCAAATAACCATTATAGTCAGCACCCAGGATGAGCTTAATAACACGCTTCTGGATCGATTCTAATCATTGAACATGTTATTCCACCATTCCAAAGAGGTACCGCATACTTCAAGAAGTGGTCGCAGGTATGCTTTGTAGAAAATTATAAGGTCATCTGCTGGCAAACCATGACCTTTCAGAACACGAATCATGTGGAAACGACTGTTAGTTCGTGTGAGTATACTAAGTGATTTTTCAAACATTTCAACTGCATACTAAAATCGGGACATATATTTCGCCTTTTTTTATCGATAGATCTGCCCGTTTCACTTTGAAACTAAGCAAAAAAGAGCAATTTTTTCATAAAAAGACATACGATATTTACTACTAGAAGTGGCCTAAAATAACTTTCCCTTCGATGTTTTGTTTTCCCAAGCTTATTAGATTTTGTCTTCAATAAGCGAGTGTGGTGGCCGGATAAGGAACTCTTTCCTTTTATTCCCCGTTCAAAACTTACCAAATACCGGGTCTTGTATCAGGCTGAAGACATCACCGGGTTTGCCCATGATGTTGAAGCACACCGTCACGTTACCACGCGAGGAATGCACTACGAAGTGCGGGTCAGCGTCCACTGATGTAGGGATAACTGACGGTGGATGGCTTATAGCTAGGGGAGAATTTAAAAAAATTGAATCTTGAATATACATATATATCGGCTTCACGCAGTCAACTACTATTATGTAATCAGTAGCACGGGCCCGCGTTGCATATGTAATTAGCGCTGCTTCACAAAGAAATTTCATGCATCGTATAGCGTGTTGTGAGTATATATGTTTACAAGCACCGTTCTGCGATCTATAGAAAGAACTGCAGATAAATAAATAAAAGTTAAACTCACACATGGATTCACATTTTTGTATCACTGTGGAGACATGGCTTTGTTCTCGTGTACAAAATGGTTAGAAAGTCGAGCACGTTTTTCAAAATGCTCCCATTTTAACCACAATTATTTTCCTGGGTTGAAATTTCGACCTATACCCTTAACCAAACACTAACCCTAACCCACATCCTAAACCTAGTTTTTGAGTAATTTAAGTACAATCCAAAAATCTAATTCGTGAAATTCCTAATGGAGACCTATTTATCTATAGAAATTACCCTTTGGAGACCTTTTCACTCCCATTGTCCCCATTGTGTTTAAGTCTCCAGAGGGTACCGTATGTCGCACCATCCACCTTCATCAACTGAACAATTTCACATGCTTTTACCGAACCAATATAGTCACTTATCATTCAATTTCAACGTTAGGCCACACTTTTTAAACACGTACCAGGGGCCAATTTCATAGAGCTGCTAAGCACAAAAATTTGCTTAGCACAAAAAAGTCTTGCTCAATAAAAACAGGTTAACAGCAAAAATTCTACGTGTTTTTCATGCTAAGCAAAAAAACAGCTGATTATCAATCAAAAACAATAAAAATCACGTGAAAATTTGGTCTGTAACCTTGTTTTTGCCAAGGACAAATTTTCATGCTATGCAAATGTTTGTGCTTAGCAGCTCTATGAAATTGGCCCCAGGTCAAAAATATTTGTCATTACGGATCAAATTCGTCTAAGCAACAGCTTAGACGGATTTGATCTGTCGACGAATATTCTTGATCCAATGTTTAAATAGAGTGACCAAACTTTGAAATTGAATAATAAGTGACTAAATTGGTTTGGTAAAAGCATGTGAAATTTTTCCTCAGTCGAATTCGGAGTTGGTGAATTTGTATAAAAAAAATGTTTTAAAATAGCCGTTTATTAGTTAGTTTTATATATTTTTTTTAAAGTAAGACGGAGTATTTCATGTTGCCACATGCATGTTTCATACGAACCGCTGAAATGTTAAGTTCCGTTTCTTTCTCTAAACATTGTTTCTTTGTTTGTTTTAATTTTGTGTACATTATCAACAATTCAATTACAAAATGGAAGATGGTGAATATAAATGTGTGTACTGTTGTACTTACGAGCTAGACCAGAAGAACTGGGTGATCCTCCCCCGCGTGAATTAGGAAGGGAACCAACTGTCAAGTAAATAGAGGGAGATACTGACTCTTGAATTGTTTTCTTCAAAACTGACTAGAAATCTAGAAACCAGTTCGCGCCGGACGACGTATATAAACGCAAAGTTTTCTCCAAATTCAAAACGGATGACGCATAAACAGGCGACGACCAAGGCTGTAAAAGTCTTTTAGCAGGGAGCAAGGCCAGAAAATGCGTGGGTGTGCTTCCCGGTACGATTGGCCTGAACCCGCCTCGGATTGAGTTTCGGTAAAAATAATCCCGCCCCTCGGCTCGGTGATGTTAAAATAATCCCGGCGCGAACTGGTTAATAAACAACCCTATAATGGACTCCGTGCGCAAACAAAAGAGGAGGCTGTTCAACTACTTTCTAGACACCGCATGCATTCACTGGTTTGCCCGCTATTTGTGCGCAAAGCCCCAAAGTGTCTTCATAGAGTCTTCATAGTGAACGTCAGGCATTGTCGGCAGTGCATGCAAATGTGACCCACTCTGCAAAAATGAGTCTGATGTGTTAAAAAAATAAAATCAATTTTACAGTTGGTCAGAAAAAGCAGGAAATAAGCTTTCATTTGATATATGGCACAACTCTGTAGTGTAATGCATTGGTCTTTTGCAAATTTAGGAAATTTCCTTTTTCTCAGTTACCGGTATATTCAAAATGTCTTTGAAAAGAAATGAAGATTTAAAATTGTAGTGCTTCATCAGATGCTATGGTAAGAGAATGACAAAACCTGTAGAAAATGTAATTTAGGGCTCAAAACAATCTTTTCAATCGTTCAGATCTGAAAATATAGGTGTCAGAGAAACCAAAATGCCTTAAAACTAAAATATTATTTGTTTAAAGAAAAATCACCTCCGAGACAATAAACAGCCCTTTACGTAAAAATGTATTTTGCGACATCAGACTCATTTTTGCAGAGTGGGTCACAAATGTCAACCAAGGACGATCTCCTCTACTTGAACTCTCTATTCCTTACGAAGCCACTCATAGGCAGTGATGATATTCGTTGGTTAGATAATAAAAACAAACGACACCTGCTTATGGGGCCGGAATGCATGTTTTCTGTATTTTTTACATTTATTTTTTACTATCGTAGCGAATGCTTTGTGACGTCGAATTCGCTTCATGTTTGTTTATGATTATTCGCATGAACCGGCCTTACAGACAATCGAGTAACAAAATGAGAAGCTACACTACTCAAAAAAAAGTTAAGGAACACTTTTTTCTTAACTTGTAGTTTTTTTCCAAGCAATGAGTGAGGTCTAGTTCTTTCATTTTTTGTTTGTCTAGATGGTGTTCTCATTGGAATAAAAAATTAAAGAAATGATTCAAAACTTCAAATGCACATTTTTATGATGAGAACTTGGGCAATCACAAAATGGGCTTTTAGGGGTATCAGCTGACCACATGAAATGGTACAAAAGTGGGTGCAAGAGCATTTTCTGTCATTGGTCTCCACAATCGGACAACTTAGTGACAGCAGCAATGCCAAGACGCCACCTGAGTGAACCAGAGGTTGCCAGAGCCCTAGGAATGCTGGAAGCTGGCTTCAGTCAGCGAAGAGCAGCCGAAATGATGGGTGTGTCTAACATTGTCATCAGCAAAGCAAACCAACGACACCGGGAGACAGGGCTGTACTCGGAGAGACCCCGCAGTTGCCGACCAGCCGCAACAACCCCAAGAGATGATCGCTACTTGACGAACGTCTGCCTCCGCAACCGCTTCCACAGTGCACGTCGACTCAATAATGACTTCGCTGCTGCCACTGGAGTGACTGTTTCCACTCAAACAATCCGTAACCGACTTCACAGAGCCAATATGCATGCCAGAAGGCCAGCACAGTGCGTCCCACTCACCCCTGCTCACAGAGAAATCCGTCTCAACTGGGCTTGGAAGCATGTCGGATGGACCCAACAGCAATGGCGCCGTGTTCTGTTCACAGATGAGAGCAGATTCTCCCTCGACCACAATGATGGACGTGTGAGAGTCTGGAGGCGAGCAGGAGAGAGATTTGCCGACCCCTGTATTGCAGAACATGACCGTTAGGGGGAGGCAGGATCATGGTGTTGGGAGGCAGCATCATGGTGTGGTGAAGCATCGCCTATGGCAACCGTACTCGTCTCTACCTGGTCTCAAGGGGATCAATGACAGGAGTGAAGTACAGGGATGAAGTCCTTGAACCTATCGTGGTTCCATTTGCTGAAAATGCGGCGGCAAAATTCATTTTCATGGACGATATTGCCCGTCCCCAACGAGCAAGGGTGGTGACACAGTTCCTGGAGAACCATGGGATCGAGCGCATGGACTGGCCAGCGAGGTCCCCAGACTTGAATCCCATAGAACATGTCTGGGACATGATGGGGAGGAGTATCGAGCAGCTGGAAGCACAGCCACATGGACTGCAGCAGCTGGGTGTAGCTCTGGAGGCTGCATGGGATGCGTTGGCCGTCAGAGACGTCAATCACCCCATTAACTCCATGAGACAGCGGTGTGAAGCCGTTATTGCTGCAAGAGGAGGCCATACTCGCTACAGAGTCGATTGAAAGACATTCAGACTGAACATTTTGAAACAATTGTCATTTGACTTTTCCCTGAAACTGTCCATTTTGTGATTGCCCAAGTTCTCATCATACAAATTTGCATTTGAAGTTTTGAATCATTTCTTAAATTGTTTATTCCAGTTAGAACACCATCTAGACAAACAAAAAATGAAAGAACTAGACCTCACTCATTGCTTGGAAAAACATTACAAGTTAAGAAAAAAGTGTTCCTTAACTTTTTTTGAGTAGTGTATTATTTAGGTACATGTACCACTCACTGGCGCACAAACGCTACCAGAGAAAATGCCCTCTGATTGGTCTAGTCTCTAGGCTGGGAACATCACCTGTACAGGGAAAGTGACTATAATTTCATTATTGTAAATGTGTTAATTTTTAACTATAGACCTATCTCAACAGCGCATGACTTTATCAAACTATTTGTGACCTGTCACTACAATATGAGAGTCAAGTCGGAAAAATTGAAAATTGAGATATTGGTATTTTCACAAGAGAGCTTGAAAATGGTACATAACACTTGGGGGTTTTGCGATAAATACATTTTACAGCGCTCCAGAAAGTCATTGATTTTACAAAACGTGTTTTTGAGAAAACTTACTTATTAAACGTTTTAAACAAAACACACAAAAGATTGCAAAACAGGACAAGTAGGGTTAGGTTGAGCATAGCAACGGCTATGTTCTATAAATCATTATTTCTTTTTGAAACTTATCACACATACGAACTGTTGTATAAACAATAAAATATTAAAATTTTGAAAACGTGGGACAGTTACGGAAACTTAATTTGCATATTTAATTACCGTGTTATTTAGACCACTTTAATCCAAAACTACGCAAACACTACTCAAAATCGCGTAATTTAAGAGGTTTTCGATCATCTGATTGCACTTAAAAAATATGTAGAAGAGAACTTGGGCTTTCCAAATTAGGCAAATCTCACAATTGATAACCCCGCCATATTTTGACTTGGGATGGCCATTATCCCCAAATCGCAAACACTACTCAAAATCGCGTAATTTAAGAGGTTTTCGATCATCTGATTGCACTTAAAAAATATGTAGAAGAGAACTTGGGCTTTCCAAATTAGGCAAAATCTCACAATTGATAACCCCGCCATATTTTGACTTGGGATGGCCATTATCCCCAAATCACATTGTACGACTTTACTCTCATACATGTATTGTGGTGACAGGTCACATTTGCTAACTTAAAGCATGATTTGCACCCTTACATCCTCCTTCTGATGCGATATCGTCTTCGGATGACCCCCCGGCTTCCACCACGGGGTCATCGTCCGGTTTGACCACCACGAGAGAGGTCAGCGGGGTCACAAAGTGGTACTTGAGGGACAGCTCTAGCGCCCTCTGTGTCAGCTCCTGCTTCTCGGCTCTCTCTTCGGCCGCGATGCGCTGTCGCAGGAGTTCCTTGATGGTCAGGAAGGCCCACAGGCGCTGGGCGAAGTCGTCAACTGCGTGCGGGTCAAGAATGGCATCACTCTCCTCCTGTTGGACAAGACGGAAGACAACAGCACTTTATAGGAACTAGCCCTATATGTTGCACTGCACTAAATCAAGCCTCATTGAAAAACAGTGTAAAATCAACAAAGTTCCGGGCCAAATAACGTGCACGCCGACAATAGAGGTACCCCTGCCGATACTACCCAAAATTATGCACAGTTATGAGTGTCCACAGGCAGGACAGTTTACCGCAATTGTTGTTGTTCACACAATGCCAAACAGAATGGGTTCCAGCAGGTACAGTGACATGGTTGATTATTGGCATGACTAAATGTGCTGCAGGCCTATCCTGCTCAAAGAAAACTGAAATGTTAACGGTGCCAAATTTATATGTGGCAGTATTGGTCCAACTCGTCCATGTCACTTATATGTGACCCAGCACGAGTAAATGAGACACTTTGTGGCAAAAATAAAAATTGAGATTTTGATTTCATCATTTAAAGCTCGTTTACCTTTAAATGATGAAATCAAAATCTCAATTTTCATTTTTGCCGCAAAGTGTCTCATTTACTCGTGCTGGGTCACATAACACTAAACACTAATCGATCAGCCACGATGTGTATGAGAAACAACTAATCTTTCACAGCTAAATCTGTAAACCAGGGGCCAATTTCATTTCTTGCACAAAAAAAGTCATTAAAAACAGGTTACCAGCCAAAATTCTACGGGTTTTTCATGCTAAGCCAAAAACCAGCTGAATATCAATCGAAAACAATAAAGATCACATGAAAATTTGGTCTGTAACCTTTTTTTTGCCAAAGACAAATTTTCATGCTAAGCAAATTGTTGTGCTCGGACGTGACCACAATGTGGATTGGCTTTCAGTGCTCACCAGATCCGAGGAATATCCCCTTAAATATCCTTCCAGGGTTTTTTCCTTCCACCTTAAAATATATGTAGGTTGCTTCATCAGGTAATTAGTTTGAGCTAAAGTAACATTTGAGAGCTTGTAAACTTTGAAGATTCCTTGGTTTTCCCTTCAAAAAGAATTGAAATAAATACAAAATTAATGAATAAACAAAATTGTACCTTGACGTTGACTGTCATTTCCAGCTTGATCTGTGTGTCTTGCGTCTCAGCAGTCACCACGCAAAACAGCTGATCCGGGAGGGTCTTGTTCGTATCCAGCTGGCCGGCTACAACCAGCTCTGTCCCCTCGAAATAAGACGGGAACAGGGTCGACGAGATGCTGTTGCTCACCATCATGTCAGGAGGGTACTTGATTTGGATGTTGACCAGCAGGGGAGTGGCCACTTCGTCAAAAAAGCCCACCAGTTGGAGCCCAGCGTCCGCATCTTCATAGATCTTACGCGCCAGGCCCTTGTTCTGCAGGGAGAGCTGTTCCAGAAACGGGTAGTTGGCGCCACTACCGAACGCCAGGCAGAAGAGAGAGAATCGGCCCTCCAGACGGCGCCGGATGTCTCTCTTGATCTCGTCCGGTCCAGTCAGTTCTCCTGCCGAGGGAGAACCATCCGTCAGCATGACGATCAGGTAGAAGGTTCCAAAACTTGTGAGCTCGTCGGCTTTCGCGTTCTCTAACATTCTAATAGCATCCACGAGGCCTTGGTGCAGGTTCGTATCTATAGGAAGCAAATTCAAAAGATGTTCAGTGTTAACCATTCCTGCCTAAATTAATTGTACATTGACTGGTCCCAATGTTGGATTCTTTTTTGCCAACGTTGATATCCCAGATGGGTTCAATCTGGCCTCGCTCGCTGCGAGCCGGTCGCTGACAGATATTTCCGGTCTTCCTCGTAACGTGTTTATCTCTCATCTGCTTTGAATCCCGGGAAAAACTGTGCGTGTATATATGGCTTTCGACGCGAACTGGTTAACAAGTTCGCGCCGGAATTATTTTAACATCACCGAGCCGAGGTGCAGGAAGCACACCTACGCATTTACGGCCTTGCTCGCTGTTGACAGACATTTCCAGCCTTGCTCGTGACATGTTTATGCGCCATCCGTTTTAAATCTGGGGAAAACTTTACGTGTATATACGTCCTCCGACGCGAACTGATTAAGAGGCTTTATCATTTTGTTCACACTTTTTTAAAAAGATATCTGGGTACAGACAAATATTTGCGGTTGAAATTATGAAAGGTATTGGCAAGATTCTGAATAAACCGTCATTTTATCAAAGTAATCTCCCGTCCAAAGTGATATTCTAAAAAAATATCAGACAAATTTCTGAATCCATATTGATGCACCCGATCTGACTAGGTATTAGCGCAGGGCTTTAGGTTTATAGGTAATATAGGTTTACCTGGCTATTTAAAAAAAAAATTGTTCAAATATATAATATAGGTGTGATATATAAATAAGACTCATGTGAAAATCTGACCTCTTTTCCCTAATTGTTGGTTAGTCACTCTCCTAATTATCGTCACATATGCTGTGTTCCAATCGCGTCGTGTTTATCGTGTTCACGAGTTCACGAGTCGTATAATGGCGTTCTAATCGTCTGGTAACTCGTGTTCACCAGTGGTGAACTCGAGGTGGATTTTGTTTCTCCATGTTCACGACTTCATAAACGAATAAAATACTGGCGCATGCGTGTTGGTTTACGTACAAGTTCTTGCGCGATAAAGAATGTCCTTACTGCACGACTAACTCGACTGTGCGCGTGCGTCTTGGTGAGTACCGTTTAGAATGCAACCTACCGGTACTCGTGATTATGAAGTAATTTACAGTGAACACTATAAACACGACGCGATTGGAACACAGCATAAGACATGTGCAATTATTGCGCGATACTATCAAGAAGGCAGGAATTCACAGAGTCTGAAGATCAGGGTATACAGGCATGCTTGTAACGTGACATTTCGACGTAAAAAGCCTCGCTTATTAACGGCGTTGGGCAGTCGGATCGGCTGATCGGTTTTCTAAAGTGTGTCTGGACTTCAACACCGTAACGAGATCTAGTCAATGAAACCAACCTCCATCAGCATACAGTCCTTGTATGTGTTCTTTAGCGGCATCGACATTCTCCTGGCTTGCAGGCAGGAGGCTAGTCCTCCAGATGTGCGTCTGGCTCTCAAAAGTCACGATACCAAAAGCGTCCTTCTCCCGTAGTTCCGACAGGATGGTGTCCATCGCCTCTTTGGTCTGCTGTAGTTTGCTTCCGCTCATCGAGCCGCTTGTGTCCAGGACAAACACCACGTTCTTCTGCGTGGGTCTGAAACCAGAGGGCGAGAAGTGGTGCACGAAATAGCCGTTGACAATCTACAGATTAGAGAGAGAGAAAACAACGACTGTGTAAAACTCGCGGTCGGTATGACGTCACGAAAAGGGGAGCCGTCCATAGCAACATGTGTTAACCCTCAACTTTCCCCTTGGATAGGCAGGATCACGGCAGCAGTCGTTGGTGGCGCGCTCGTGGAGCCTCTTTTGGACGCAGAAGTTGTGGCCGAAAATCAGGACCGTAACACCCGTCCGACTTTTACCACATGTGGGCAATCTTAATTTGAAGCACCAACTTCAACGATAAAATACTGACTTTTAGAGATAACATATGTAGTTTTTAATGCAAGAGAACAAAACAATATACCCTTGTTTTTCATAAAAACTACTTTTTTAATTTAATATCACTAGCGGTAAGCTTTGAGAACTGGCGGCAAATGTAGTTTAATATGTGCACGAAGAAGGAAAAATATCACACCCCCTTCCTAATATCTTAGACTCGACCATCTCTCACTCCTCCACCAACCAATCGGTTGGCAAAGAATTTATAAATGAATAAATCAAAATTATTCAAAGCAATCAAAAGAGGGCGCTACAGTACGTGCCTCGTGCTCTGTGCCTTGTGGGCCGGCGCGATGTGCATCATGAATGAAAGGTTATCAACCAATAAAAAGTGTCCATGCAGTAGATACATTACTTCGCTATAAAGGTAGGCGTGGTTACTAAATGATTGGCACGCACATTTGCACAAGGCAGCAACTACGAATGTAGTGAGAATTTGGTAAAATCATAAGTATTCAACGCTGTACCCGGTATTCATTATACAGTTGATCGTTACCAAATTCTAACCACGAGTTGCGCTTACATGTCTGTCTCCAAATCGTTTTTCGGAACAAGTTTCAAAATAAACTCAGAAATGTGCTCAAATTTTGAGAATTCAAAGCGCAAAATCTTGCTCTAACGTCACAAAATTCGCATTCGGTATGAACCGGCCTCAGAAACATTGTAAAATATATGCCCCGTAGGCCTCCCCCATAATTGGTCTATAGAAAGTTATATTCTGGTCGGCTCCTGGCACATCGTAATGGTTCCGAATTTCGTCGGAGGAATTCCTGTATAGTGTTTTTTCTTGTTCTTGATTACAAATTTGTGTTTTTTCGAAATTCTTTCTCTGGTTGCGACCGCCAAACTGCTACCTCCATGTTTCCAACTGGTAAATCTACCACCTTTTCATACAATAGGACACCGCGTGCGCCTAGCAAGCAATATAAATATTCAACATAAACTTCACGGTTGGACGATACCATCAAATCACGCAACAGGGGTGGAGACTATGCAGCGCCACGTACCAAATCGGATCACGTGACTCCCGATTGTCGCGTGTATAGGTCACAACTTGTGTGCTTATTTCGGACCTCAAAACGGCCAAAAACACGATCACTAAACAATTCATAACTTACTTTCTAGTTACCTTATTGAGGTCATTGGCCCTTCAATTGTTTCCTTGTTCCGAACTCTTTCAGATAATGTAACATTTGAAAGAATTGCAATAATGTAAATTGTTCATGATCCTGCCTACCTTGGAGCAAGTGTATAAACTATAAGATAAACGAAGTTCCTGGATGTCCGACCGCGAGAATTAACATTTTGAAATACACGTATTAAAAGGTAGGATACACCATTTGCAGATATCAAAAAATGTTACTTTCGAATTATTTAAAAATATCTTACTTATTTGAAAGTAAATAATGGTTCTAGGCATCCAGCAAAATGATTGAGCTAGCAAAAAAATTCCCTATCGCCGGACAGCGATCGCAAAAAAAAACAAGAACACTTTTTCGCAAGATTTGGTCTTGCATAACATCTCGTGCATTCTCTAGGGGTAATAGACGAGTTTGATAATTCAAAGGTCAAAGGTCAGCTGTACGTACCAAATTCTGCCTCGTCGTATCGGCCAATCGCTTTGTTTTGGTACAGTTGACCTTTTGATTTTTTTAGTCATATTGCATTGCGGGAATCAATTATCGAACTCGCTTATTAACATTTTGAAATACACGTATTAAATTAACTATGATTTCGTGAGATAATCTCAAGTAAACTAGCACACATTTTCGCAAGATTTGGTCCTGCACAACATCTTGCGCATGCTCTTGGGATAATTAATTCCATCCTGCGACACGTACCTCGATATTACCGGCATTTTGCTCGTGGAGGACGTCATAATGCACCACAAACTTGCCCAGGTTCCCGGATGCAGAGAGTGCCTCTTGCTCTTCTCGCTTGGGATGGAACTGCACTGTGGCCTTCGAGCCGTGGAGATGCTTGGTCTCTGCCCACAGAGGGCGCACGGTCTCCTGGGTCCTGCCGTCCGACAGTTGAGGGCGCTTCACATAGTGATCCAGTTTATTTTCGTCAAGGCCTTGTGGCTCGTTGATGTGAACAACCACCAGCAAATGGTCTATAATCTGAAATAATTACAAGTGAAAGAAATGGAGAGGTGAAGAAAAAATGAAATTAAAACAGTTGAGTGCTAGCTCCAATGTACCGCTCCATATTTTGGCATACGCCACGCCCACTTTTGATTTGTGTCCAATTGGCTACGCCCACCACAACTGCCAAGTGCCCAATCACTTGCACTTTTTTTTTTCTTAGGCAATTTACCCTCATAAATCAAAACTTAACCAGTTCGCGCCGGATGACGTATATAAACGCCAAAATTTCCCCAAATTCAAAACGGATGACGCATAAACACGCCAAGTTCAAGTTCGGAAATGTATGTCAGCAGCGCGCAAGACCGGAAATGCGTGGGTGTGCTTCCCGGCACTATCAGCCTGAAGAACAGCTTCGGATCGAGTTTCGTTAAAAATAATCCCGCCCGTCGGCTCGGCGATGTTAAAATAATCCCGGCGCGAACTGGTTATGTTACACATTAAGACAATCTTCAATTAACAATTATTCATACCTCCATGCATCATTGTTCAGAATTTGGCTTAAAAATAACACTAACAAAGTAACATGATTGCACAAAATCAAAGGTTTTACGGAACAGACTTCTCAATCAGATCATATCAGACTCGGATCGTAGAGCGCCTACGGCGCTCTACGATCTTTGGTGTGTACGTGTGTGTTTGGCGGGCGGAAAAGTACAGTCGCCGGAGGGCGCTATAACCAAAGACTCTGTGGTGTGTGGACTTGTGTGCTAGAACCACTGACCTCTACACCGGGGGTGCGTTCCGCTTACGCGAACGTTGCCAACGTTGGCCAACGTTTGCGTTGTTCGCTTGAGTGGAACGCAATGTGCGCCAATTATGTTGGCGAACGTTAGCGAAAACGGCGAACGACATTCCGAGCTGTTCGCTGTTGGCCAGTGACGTATTTTAATGATGGCGAAGCGGTTAGCAGACGGCAGGGTTCTTTTCACGGTTTTTATTTACGTTTTATACTTTTCGTTATAAACGGTGGATTGTTTTGAGCATTCACAGGGACCTTTTAAAGAAAAATAATGAGTTGGACAAAAAGCAGCGAACCAAACGATGTCACTTTCACTGGGCGCGCGCCGCCATTTTAAAAACGTAGTTTTTAAAATATCGTTCCACTTCAACTAACGCCAACTCAAAACGTTGGCGAACGTTCGCGCAAACAGTTCGCGTAAGTGGAACGCACCCCTGGACTGATCATTGTCCATATTCTACTGTGCTAACACTTGAAGTCGGCACGAACTGGAAGTGCAACATGGCGGACCCGAGACGTCACTGCTGTGAGCCAATGAAATGTCCAGGTGTAGAGGTCAGTGGATTTTCCAACCAACTGAATTCTACACCTGGACATTTCATTGGCTCACAGCAGTGACATCGTGGGTCCGCCATGTTGCACTTCTCTGCATGCCGACTTCAAAATGAAACAATGGATGATCTGTCCATGTATAGAGGTCAGTGGCTAGAACGCCCTGAGTGTACATGTAAAACCAGATAATTGGCACCATGACTAACATCGCTTGAAAACGAACATTCAAAATGAATTTGAATGATTTTCTTGATCAATAAAACCTACCTAATACTGATTTTAAATTAGGTGCAGCTTTCGTCACGAATGAAACACAAGTCGAACTCAATCATTATACCAACCTGTCCGGGGGAGATGGCGAACGCATTCTCAAATTGACCGTTTTTTCGCTTCAGAAGCTCCTCGTACGTCATGTTGAATGACAACTCGCCTTCCGCTTCTACATTGATGGATATGGTGAAGAAATTCTTCTTTTCCGACCTGAAAAAAGGTGGGGAAAAGATGACATTGACAATGACAAATGACAATGACAATGGCGTCACTACCTAGTTCAACAAATTACGTAATCCTGTATCAGGTTATAAATTAACCGGTATCAAATAAGGGAAATAATACTCATGGTAATTTTTGTTAAGATTTGTACCCCTGTAGTTGAAAAATATGTGATAGCATTATTGCAGTGGTGGTAGCTTTTTGGGTGCCTGGCCTGGGGCCGTATCACAAAACGCAAACTTAAGAGAATACTTGTAAGTCAGACTGAACTCTAAGCACCCTGTTAAGTGCTAACATAAAGGGATCGTATACGTTTGGTAATTGGAACCCACTGTTTGTTTCAATCCTATATAGTTATAGATATATACCATAAAATTAACCTGTAACAATTTCATTTCAAAACGGTGGTAGCGATTTTGAGATATTGCCAAAATTCTAGAGCGGTTTTGTCCACGCAGGAAGAATAATCTGCATTAGAATACACACTATGAGAAACGTCACTGCAGTAACGCATCTCAGATTCAAATTATTTGGGATAAAAAGTGATATCTTTTTCCATAACCGCAGTACTTCGAAGTGAAAAGTTTCTAAAAATGCATTATATTATCCAAAGCTGCTGTACTTCTTACCAAGTAAGTTTTTATTGCCATTAACATTTGGAGTAATTACCAAACGTATATACGATCCCTTTAAGTGGGGCGTTAAATTGGTATTCACAAAAGATCTAAGCACCACACTTATCTTAGTGCTCAACTTAACTTGTTACCAAATATAATTTATCCGCCTAACAACTAAAAAAGCATATACCTTGCTTTATCGCGATGAACATTATACTCCTCTCAATCATAAGTCCGAGTAACTAGGACCCTACATCGCTTTTTAACATTTGGACATGATCTGGCGATAGTAGGCGATCTATCGCCAGATCATGTCCAAATGTTTTTAAAAAACGATGTAGGGTTCCTACTTACTCAGACTACTCAATCATTAGATACCGGTGGCCCAAGTTTTTGACCGATCGAGGGTGATGGCCTAGGCATAATTAAAATGTGATTAAAACTCACGTCTGTTGGACTTGGCCAGCCGTATGTCCTTGTTCTTTTGCGGCATCGTACGTCTTTTGTGCTTTCTCTTTCTCATCGACTATCGAGTAATACACCTTGCCTCCAGTCTCTCTGCGGAAAGACACACAAAACATTGCAATAGGTTCTCCGTCCAACCAGGGGCAAATTTTATAGAGCTGCTAAGCACAACATTTTGCTTAGCATGAAAATTTGTCCTTGGCAAAAACAAGGTTTACAGACCAAAATGTTCAGGTGATCTTTATTGTTTTCGATTGATAATCAGCTGGTTTTTGGCTTAGCATGAAAAACCCGTAGAATATTGGCTGGTAACCTGTTTTTAATGAGCAAGACTTTTTGGTGCTAAGCATATTTGTTTGCTTAGCGGCTCTATGAAATCGGCCCCTGATCAATCATCAAACGGGCGTGAAACTCCGGGTTTGTCCCGGCAGTGGCTACATATAGACCTTTGCAGAAACAAAATGGACAAACTCGTAACTGCGACCTCGTCTACAGTCATGGAACGCCGCCATACCGAGCACCGCTACATACCGAACATTCGGCTAGACCGAACACCATCCTTGGCTCCAGTTGTGTGTGTTAAAAAATACCGAACATTGTTGTAAACAAAATGTCAACAAATTAACTAAATCCACAATCCTTTGCTCCCAATTGTTTGTTGTCCAGACATGATGAATAGAAGGGAAAAGCCAACCGTTTCTTTGGAATTCGGTGTGATGAATAAGCTAGTATAGGCCTATATAGGAATGCCTAAACTGTCCCAGGAATATGAATATGTATTTAATTACATAATTCAATGGTCGGTGCCTGTTGAAAGTCCTTCAAAGTCCTTGCATCTGATGGACTGGCGGTTGAAAATATACCGAACGATCGATACACCGAACAAATAAAATCTGTGGACCCCGTGGTGTTCGTAAAAACGGCCTTCCACTGTATATATTTTTGGTCGAAACCTTTGCTTCGGGGCTTCGCCTCCGACTTCTGATTCTCTGAGAATCTTCCGAATCACTTTTGGGTTCATATCAATCGATTGAATGTTTCTGAAGCACAACTGACACCAGAACGTGGCTGAAGTTCTCGCAGTTAGAAGCCTAAAAACGCCTTAAAAGAGCCTAGGACGAAGATTAAAGCCAGGGATTAGAAAAGGTTCATAGAATGTGATGATCTCATGAAGCGAAATATCCAACCACAGTACCGGAATCCCTAGATAGCTAGGGATTTCCTGAAGCCAAATCTGCAACGAAGCCGCGATTTCGGGAAAACATGGCTCGTTGTGGGCACCAATTTTGATGAAGTATCTGCCCCTATCCTGTTAAATTAATGATAGTCTTTGGAAAATAGGTCCATCACTCATCAACCTGCTCGTACGAGTTCAGAACCATGAGTGAAAGGTTTAACCTTCAGTTCACTATTCATCCGCCAAACTTACGTAGCGCATGCGCAAAAGAGGCCAAATCCTGAACACCAAAAATTCTAACAGGCGGTTTTCAAACCACATAATTACCACGTGGTTATGGTGGCCCTGGAGGGACACGCATACGTGGTGCTAACAGCAAACAACTTATCTTACAAACTACACTTACATCAGAAAGCCGGATATGAAAGCCTCTCCGGGAAGCTCTATTTTGAAATTGGCCTCCAGACTCTGATTGGTCGGATTGACCATGTGGCTGGTGACCACCGTCTTGGCATAGCGAGCTGTCACCGATGACGTCACATGGAGACTGCGTATTCGCACGGGGTCTGGAGTTTCAACGATCTGAGTGGTAAATAATACACATGTTTTATATCTGAGTGTTGTTGTTTTTTTTTAACAGGATGAAAGTTCAAGGCAAGCTTCGAGCTCGTGCATCAACAAGATAAAATGTTAATGAGTCCAAAGTAGAACAATTGAAATGTAGTTCCACTGTTATAATATAACTGTTATAATATTATTACAAACTGTTATACCCGGGTAATGACCAAATCCTGTTAGCAAATTGGGGCGCTGTACAATATTAGGCCCCCCAAAAAAAACATAGCTGCTAGGAAAATAGGAAAAATTCGTAGATATCTTGATCATAACACCACCATTCGTCTTGTTCATGCATTAATTACATCTCGACTTAATTTTTGTAACTCTTTACTTTATGGACTCCCTGATAAGAACCTCAAAAAATTGCAACGTGTACAAAATACTGCTGCTCGCCTTGTTTCTTGTGTATCCCGCTCTCATCACATTACACCAATATTACAAAATCTTCACTGGCTTCCAATACATTTTCGTATCATTTACAAAATTCTTCTTACTACTTTTAAAGCCTATCATGGTCTTGCTCCTATCTATTTAATAGACTTAATTCACCACTACACTCGTACTCCCACTCGAACACTCCGATCATCTACACAGTCTCTCCTGGAATTCACACAACGAACTAACTCAAAATATTATGGTGAAAGATCCTTCTCCTATGCTGCTTCATTTCTATGGAACAATCTTCCCCTTAATATCCGTACTTCCCCGAATGTAGATACTTTTAAATCTAGGTTAAAAACTCATTTGTTTAAGTTAGCATTTTTGTAATAGTTAATCAATGTTTGTTTATGTATGTTTTATATATTTAACTTGAAATTTCATTTGATAATTTTTATGTAATTTATTGTTCAGCGCTTAGAGGCTATTTTGCAATTTGCGCTATATAAATGTCCATTATTATTATTATTATTATTTAGCGTCATGCCTTTTTTTTAAAGGAAGGAGGAGGCCCCCTTTTTTTTTTTTTTTTTTTCAAAATGGCCGCCCGACACATTTTAATTCGAGTCATGTAGTGAACATGTCACACCCTATCTTCCAATTTAAAATCAAAACATGGTTCACCCACGATTAAAAATCACAATTCATGTGGGTCGATCATGTATGCACCGTACACGACTACACGTCACACCCTAGCCTTCCTATTAGAAACAAATATTTCCAGAGCATGTACAAAGTGATGCTAAAGTCTAAAATACGATCTTAAAATTTTATTATCTTAATTTTTTAAAATTGTTTTTAATTTTTTTTTTCAAACCAAAATGGTCAAATTTATCATTTTTTTCAAAAAAAGAAAAGATAGAAAATAGGAGGCGGCCCCCAAAAAGGAAGCGGGCGGTGACGCTAAACATGTTTTTTTTGTTTTTTGGCCTTACATGAATTAAGTTTCCGTCATTTTAAATTTCATATAATTATTATACTACACTTACAGCTTCGATCGTTTCTTTTAGATCGAAGTATTAGTGCTTTAATATTAGTATCACGGTCTTACTACCCCTTCAGTCAGGTAGCATTATGGTCTGCTATTAAAATAGACCATTTAAGTGACCTGGCACCACGAAATGAGCGGGAAGTCGCACATGGCCAAAACAAGTTATTGGCCGAAACGTCAATTTTTCAAGTGGGAGGTCGGTTTCGAGTTGTTAACGTTTTTACATACACAAAACACTTCTTTATCATATCCCAAAGTTGTATAGCTCAATTAAAACTCTAATGTGTTTTTTAAAACTTAATTGCAACCAGTGATAGTATAGTTGGCACGGTTCACGGACTTTGAACTCCATTTTCTCAAAACAAGGGAGCATGACTTCAGTAATTTCAAAAGAGTATAGCAGCGGCTAGGAATAAGCTACAGCAACACACAATACATCATTTGAAAGCTTAGGACTTCTTCTTTCTAGAAATGTAATAATGTAAACAATTAATTTTGCGACTTTCCACCCATTTTGTGGTGCCAGGTTATTTATTGTTTCATGTGTGTTCAACAAATCAAATAACTGAATGTGGCAATACGATAATCGCCAGTGGATTCAGTTTACTATTGATGGATCTGTATTTGAAGTGGCCCAAGCTCTATTAACGGTATTTTTCCAAATCTTCTTCTTTCGTATGATGATGAGCAGCTTAACGTGTTACTGCATGCATCGGTTTGATGACATTAGTGGAAACAGGGTGGAACGCGTGAAGGTTGTCATCTCCCAACCCATTTTTCCAAATAAAAACTTACATAAACTTCCCACAAAAGTATATCCTATTGGAAAATATATAATAGGATGTTGAAATTGGGACCAAAAAAAAAGAAAGAAAAAAGACGGGAGGTTGGTAGAAAATGTGCATTTGACTTACAGCATCCTCCCTATTCCAGGGGAAGCCATCCCCGGAGCCACTCCCGCTGAAAGCTGCTCTCTCTTCACGCTGATGAGTTAAAATCAGAATTGAAAAGATTAGGAAGACACTTAATACTAACCGGTGTAGCGGTTCGCGTTATTTTTTTCAGGAGCTGGGTGGTGCGTGAATGTATATTCATAAGAAAGAGTAATGGCAACTCATATACGTTAAAGAACTATAAAGAATTATAAAGAACGGCTTCCTCAACCAACAATAGCATAGTTGGTAGAGAGAAGAGCTATAGATCGAAAGGTGTGTGGTTCAAATCCGACTGTCGTTAACGTTTGTCTTTTTCTTCTACCAATGTTCCTATATCGGTTATTTTAATCATAGAACAAGGCTGAAGGGAAAACCGTGTTAAGGATACATAAGTTTCTTGAAAAATACAACAAGAACCGATACACTGGTTAGTTTTTAGTGATTTCCTTAAGATTATGGTAAGGAAAGGTAGGTCGATGAGTATGGCAAGCCAAAGCGGAATTAATTCAAAAACATATTCTTTGGCCAACACCAAAAATACCATGCAAGTCTAACTTGTTTTGTCGTGCAAGACCCAATATTTCGTGCAAGACCCCACTAAAATTCGTCCAAGAAGCACATTTTTTGTGCAAGACCAATTTTTTTGCAAGACAAACACATAAAAAAATATCATGCAAGACTAACTCGTTTTTTCGTGCAAGACCCAATATTTCGCGCAAGACCCCACTAAAATTTGTCCAAGACGCACATTTTTGGTGCAAGACCACATTTTTCCTGCAAGACTACATTTTTCGTGCAAGACCAAACTTTTCCTGCAAGACTTACATTTTCCCGCAAGACCAAATTTTACATGCAAGACTGAACTTTTCCTGCAAGACAAATATTTTCCCGCAAGACCAAAATTGTGTGAAACACCAATTTTTTCGTGCAAGACCAAATTTGTCCATACAACCAGGGAGTCTATCCTTTGTTCGTTAGCGCTAGACCAGGTAGATTACTTGTTGAGCCGCAGCGCCACACCTGACTTCTCTCAATACCGCACTGTACAATGTACGTGTATATACATGCATGCATGTACGTACCCCGAGTGAGCAGAGGCTGACTTGAACCTTGCGCGCGGCCGCCTCAACCGACTGAGCCAAACCGGCCACATAATGATAGCATTATTCTTGGCAAATACGTGTCATTTACCAAGTAAAACACAAATAAGCCATATTTATTTTTGCAGGGCACTTTCCACAATGTAACACTTCGATTAATTGCGTTGATCCCAATCAGCCAATTGTAACCTACCGAAATATTATAGGTTTTCCCTAAAATTGTCTTCTTCAAGTTCATAAACGGTTAACTTCAATTTCGTCTCATGAAGACTGTATTATTCAACGCGCAAATGCTAGAATGAATTTAGTCATTGGTCATTCCAAGTGACCAATGGTCAATCAATCAAAACATTGTCTTTCACACCAAAAAAAACCCGTATCGTATGGCAAATGTATGAAATTATTTGGACAAGAGACCGTCTAGAGACTTTTTTTTTAGGTCTTGGTCTCGGCCTCGTCCAAGCAAAGTCTCGGGTTTTGGAGGGCTGGTCTCGATCTCGAGTGTTCGGGTCTCAGTCTCGATCTCGGTCTCGGATGCCACGGTCTCGGGTTTTACCCTTAGGACCTGTTGCACTGCGCCACACATTACTACGTTGCACCACCAAAATATAGTCTTCATTCCGAACATAAACGATGCTGTACGACACTACGCAGAGAGAAAGAGAGGTCAAGTTTTCAAGTTAACTCAAATCTTAATCGATATTTGTTTTTAAATTTGACCTGTTATATGTTGGCCATAGACTGGTTCCGGTATTTAGATTTGGTAATGACTTAAACACCATACATTTTAATTAATTGTTGGTCTCGGCCCCGAAAGCCTTGGTCTCAGTTTCGTTCTCGGACATAAGCGTCTCGACTACAACACTACGTAGGTACTTGTTATTGTTTGAAGCAGCAAAAATGTTCAAAATCTAAAGACGCGCTTGACAACTATTTGCTCAGAATAATTATTTAACAAAAGTTTCAAATTGATTGATATAGGACGAATAACACGAATCTGTAATGACGAATATTATCCACCCTGTGTTTAAAAACAGTGGCCACGTTAGTTTTCCTAAAGAGATACACCATTTGGTAATTGCTTGAATTATCATTATTGGTTGATTTGGGGGTGGTTTTTCATAGTAAATATCGTTTAACTGACCTGTCCGAAGTTTTACAATCATGGATGCTAGAGCCCAGAGCTTGATTACGTATAGACGATGTGCCCTCTGATGTCACGTGTTTACATCTGTATTCAAATGTGCCCGGCAATATGCGCACACATCCTGTTTTACATAAAATTTGCTTAAAGAGTGACTTCGCAGGTCAGATTACCTTTGAATTATGTGACCTCTGATGTCGCCTCTTAACCAAATTTATGTAAAACACGATGTGTTCACAACACGATTTGAATATAGATGTAAACAAAGGGCACATGATCTAACAGGATAATACGTGAGAAAGTGTGAATTCGTAATTATGAATCCACACTTTCTCGTGTATTCTCCTATACAGAATGTTCACGTTTCACAAATTAGTATACAAAGGGGAATACATTCAGCAATCTAGATTTGCTTGGTAACCCGGTCAGTGCTCCTATACTGTTTCCGTGAAACGGGCGGTTTCTGGCGAACGTGACTTCCTCGTCGGAGCGAACCTCGTCTTCGTACATTGACCCGCTAACACAGTAAATAAAACGGGCCGTAAGCGCGAAGTTCATGGTCGCATCATGGTCGCACGTAGCTAGGGAATGATGTTCCCTTTCTAAGAAATGCGGAGGAACATAACACACAGTGTGGCGTACAGCGGGGAGCACGAGTGCACGTGTCCAAAATATATGAATTGAAATATAATATTTAAGCAAAAATCTGTAAGTGCAAGAAATTACGAATGTTTTGCCCGTTCAATGCACGCCGAGCTCATCAGAAGACAGCGATATAGTCCTATTTTGCAAAGTGTTCATTTACTTGAGTCTGAAAATTACAGTAATCAATTACTGTTTCAATTCAACGAAAGTTCTTTTTCCCAAAGTTTGTGCATTCGGTTTTGACCAATCATGGTACTTGTACCAGTACAACCAATATTGCGCAAACCTTTTCCAGCGGAGTTCGGGAATGCACGTGCAAACAAATGTAACTTTCGTTCATTCAAAATAGCAGGCTATATTACGAAATTTCGAAACCCCTAAGAATTAAATAATGTGTTTTATAACACATATCTTGTAGGTTATTTATCCTGGTTGGCTGACATACATTCACGTGGGGTTCACTAATCTTAATAATAGCTACATAAAAGAGTAAAAGAGGAACGGGGGGGGGGGGGGGGGGGGGGGTTCTGGAGGGGCACTCAATGTTTTTTTAACATAAAAAACTTTATCTTGCCCCAAATGGGGGAGGGTTACTGGCTTCAGGAAGAAGGGGCGTGCCACATGCGCCCCTCCCCTTTTAGTTAGTTTGTCCATGTAACTTATAAGTATTTTTAGAACCGAATCTTTACCTAAAATATATAAAACACAAAAATACAGTGTCACCAGGACTCACCTCAAATACCATTAAATCGTCGACGGCTAGGAAAGCTTGCGTGTCGATGTCGGTCTGGTACCACGGGTCGGCCTCACTGAACCCAATGAGGATGCACGCCACACAGAGCGGGAACCAGATCATCAGGCCATCTTTCAATCGATGCATGGTTGTCTATACTGAGGGTTTGTCTGAATTCAAGAATTTAAGAAACAAGTTGACGCAACTGTAATTCCAATGCTTCTAAACGGTGTGCCCTATACAGTCATGTACATACTATACGTATAGCATTAGCAGTGTCATTCAGCGGTATGTATGTTGCTGAGCTGAAGGTCCGAAGTTGACTTAAAGGTGGGATACACCATTTGCAGATATCGAACAATTGTACTACTGAATTATTCAGAAATATATTACTTATTTGAAAGTGAATAATGATTGTAGGCATCCAGCAAAATGATTGCCCTATTTATCCTCCAATTGTTCCAAAAAATGTAATGCTTTTTAGACAAAATCACGATTGCTGGTTGAAACCAGACTATAGTTGGCTGCATGGCTGAGTTCACGGACGTGTAACAGTATTGCAACTATAGACGAACTAAAATTAGTAAACTGGAGACAGTGTTTGGAAATTGTCATGATTTTCCAACGATCGCCGGCCGGCAATAATTGGAAATTGATACAAAATCACACTTTTCTTGAAAACCACAGCCACACTGATGCTGTGCTTTTTACAGGTTGAGACTGTTAATACAGTCTAGTAAGGTATTTCACAAACAATCAGTAGTTTTGTTTTTTGATGTTTGCAAATGGTGCATATTACATATTCCAATCCAATCCAATCTGCATTTGTAAAGCGCCAATCAATCTAGTTGCCTATTCCGAGGCGCTGCCAGGAACACCGGAGCAAAACCCCTCCTCTTAGTGATGAGTGTTACTGGGTTCCTTTACGTGCATTACACAACGCACGGGACCTCCAGCTTTACGTTCCATCCAAAGGACGAAGCAATAATGGTTTAATTGCCTTGCTTAAGGACACACGTGTCGACACCGGGACTCGAACTCATGCTCTGCGGAACAGCAAACCGGGTTCTTAACCGCCCGGCCACGACACTCCACAAAGGTACATGTTATACCTTTAAGCATTGTTTTTCTGCCTTGTTTACAACAGACAATTATCTTTACCATTAAAGTAAATAACGTACCTTTTTTCTCCCCGGAAAAGAAAACACCAAATCAAAACAATGTCTAATATCAGCTTGTTGATTCAATGGACTCTAGCGATTGCTGTACTTCGTCGTTCAAAGTCCAAACCTTCTTATTGCAGGACGGAATTTGGACAATGTAGAGATTATCGGTAGATCGCGATCACCTTTATAGGCACCCGCCCGCCAACCAATGTTTAATGTTCTACACTGCATAATACCGACCCGTTTATTAATTGCCAGTGCTTGAGAACTTGTCATTACGTAGGCGGCTCATTAACTTGACCCTGTTTCTTGAGACCTTCTCTTGGAGTCAAAGGGAGTCTTACTCTGAATTGCCAAAAGTGGGTTTTGGCGAAACCGGGATATTGACATAACCTAACAAGTTTGTCCTTCAATGTTGCCAACTTCCGGATTGAGCGATTAGGCATCGACTTATTCCATTACCATACATAGAACAACGCCTCACAAATTCAATTGCAAGTGGTTGTATAGTCACGGGAAGAGGGGGTTGGAGGGGGTGGGGGGGGGGGGGGGGGGGGGGGGGTGGAGGGGGAGGGGGGAGGGGGGTGGGGGGGGGGGGGGGGGGGGTTGCGCCTCCTTCGGTCCCCATCCCAAGAAACTAAGTAAAAGGGAAAGTATATGGAAACAGTTATAGGGTAAACGGAAAATGAAAGGCAAGTCGAGACTATTTTACTGTACATTTACCCAGCCCCCACCCCCACACCCCCCTGCGTTGCCGCCCATGTATTTGCTACTCATTTGCACCCACACATGGGCCATTTTCCAAACCCCAGCTTCGTCTTCGTCTCAGGCTTCATTCATGCAGTTTAGCAATTGGCTGGGTCTGGAAACGGAGCCGAAGCCTGTGGTTTGGAAAACGGCCCAGATATGCGGTACGTACGGGTGACGGATTCGCCAGGGGTCTCGATATTGTGCCGATTCCGCACAGGTACGTAACAAACAACGAAGTATGTTAGACTAATTGTCTTTTCGCTTTAAATAAAATTGTTTCAAATATAAATTTGATACAGAAAAACGGATACTGATGGATTACAACCAGGGACCTGTCGATCATGTAGGCCTATACATGTTGCTCATCCCACTATACCCAGCAAAACATGGGACCGACGGACTCCCACCTAAGCCCCCATATCTATACACTATACCCAGCACGATATGTGGCAGAGGGGTACCCCCTCTTATCCCTATACCTTATACACACTCAACACTATTGTTACCTAACACATCCCCCTTGAAACCTAAAAAAAAATTCCTGAGATTCCGGGAACGCAATGATCGACACAAGGGGGGGGGGGGGGGGGCGGGTTCTCTGCCACATATCGTGCTTCATATGCCATACACTTTCTGGACTATTGTGATCTAAAAACTCCCCCTAAAAACCTAAAAAGAATTCCTGAGAAACTGCAACATTTCGCAAGCACAATGACCAAAGGAGGAGAGGAGGAGGGGGGGGGGGGAGGGGGGGTGTCTCTCCGTCCCATATGTTTCTTCATGCGCATCCCACTATCAACTAGACCACCGTGACAGTTCGATGATAACCGATCTTTGAATTGCTTTTTTAATTGACTAAAGAAGAACAGCATTGCTGTGACGTCATTGTTTTTCTAAAACTCTTAGTATTATACAAGAGCGCTTGCACGAGGCACAATTTCTAGGAGAACTCCCTTCCTTCGTCGTGGTGTAAAAATAAAATACGCGTACGGGCAAATTGTCTGGCGCCGCCACGCGGTAGAGATTGCCGCGCCAAATGTCATGTTTCATTATTTTGAATGCCGTAGGTTTTATTAAATAGCGATCTTTACAAAATACCTAATTTCTTGAGAGCCCTATAAGCGCGTTTTCGAACACAAAATGTTCTCATCGCCCAAAAGGGCTCCCTTGGTTAAACAAAAATGTCAAATCCAAATGGGGTCTAGGTACCGGTGTTGTCAAGAAGATCAAGGCCGGGGATTCTCAAAGTAGGGAGGCCCAAATACACACGGGCGGTGGAACCAGGCCATACAGGCGGCCATATCTCTGCCCATGGTTTTGCCGCCTTTTTGGCGCAATCTTTTTTTTTTAGACCATACCCTCCCATCACACCTAAACTGTAAGGGGAAGCATTTGTTTAAAGGTAGGATATACCATTTGCAGATATCGAAAGTATTTACTACCGAAATATTAGGAAATATCTAACTCATTTGAAAGTAAATTTCTAGGCATCCAGCAAAATGATTGCGCTAGATATCCTGTAATTATTCCGAAAAATAGAATTTTATAAAGAAAAATAACTGCTCGACGCCGGTAAAAACAAACGCTGTTTTTCGTGCTTTTCTCGGCATCCATGATTGTAAAACTTCGGACGGGTCAGTTAAACGATATTTACTATAAAATCTACCCATTCATGATAATTCAAGCAATTTTCAAGACTATCAGTCGCAGGCAATTTTTCCTCACAATATTTGTTTTGTTCTTATAGTATCCCTAACTTAAGGTTCATCTGTGAAAATTTTTAAAAGAAGCTAATTTCAACTGATTTGGGTAGGTATGGGTATGGACAACTACCAAAAAAAAGGTAGGAGGGATAGGGGTTGGGGAACTTTTTTTATTAGAGGTCAAAGGTCATTGACCCCTGCCCAAATCCCTAAAAATTATATTTCAGCAACAAAATATGGTATATAGATGATCTTGGTGTCAAAATGCACAGAATTACAATAGAAGATGACATCAAATAATTATTGACCCTTGCGACCAAATCCTGACCTCCGAAAATGAGGTCAAAGGTCACAAAACAATTCTATTACTAAAATGTCATATTTATAGCAACAAAATATGGTATATAGATGATCTTGGTGTCAAAATGCACAGGATTATGAAAGAAGATGACATAGAATAACTACTGACCCTTAGAAAAGAGGTCAAAGGTCAAAAATAGACGTATTACTAAAATTTTATATTAGTAAAATAACAGGAAAATTACCATGAACAAAAACAAATCTAAGAGGCTAATTTCAACTTATTGTGGCGGGTATGGGGGTTATTATTTATTCCAAGAGCAAAGAAGGAGGGGACATTCCCTTTCTGAGGGTCAAAGGTCTTTGACCCTGCACTAAAACATTATAAATTGTATCTCAGCAGCAGTATGTTTTCCATAGGCCTAGATGATCTTGGTGTCTAAATGCACAGAATTATACTAGGAGACAAACACAATATGAAATGGATTCTTCACCACCAAAATACGAGGTTAAAGGTCAAAATTAGCAATTGGGCGGGGGGGGGGGGGGATTAAAGTTCATTAGTGTCAAATAGTTTGTGTATGTAAAGTATATGTGCATTTATAATCATGTTTGGTGTTTATTGGGAAGGAGCGTAATCATACATTCAGCCTACGTTTTTTTAATTATTAAAACGATTCTCGGTCACATGGGAAGGACATTAAATTGAAGGACGTCTAACGCTGGGTTATGTGGAATTGTTTTCTTTTTCTGTGAGACTATTAGGTTTTTTAGTTAAAGATGAAGTGCTTTTGCAAGAAAATAGCAAAGGGAAACCGGTTTATGCAGGCATACTTCAAGGAGTGATCAGTTTATTTGTTGTTGTTTGTTTGATCAATCCCAGAGTTAGCTGCAGTGAATCAGAACTCTTTCTATATGGGAAGGGGAGGGTGTTTATGGAAGTTGTCACTAGTCAGAACTATTTCTCATCGTTTTCATTATTGTTTTGGAGATGCTGCAACAGTTCTGCTGCGTGAAGTATCATAGGATTGTATGTTTGTTGCTGGTCTGCAGAGATAAATCTGTATATTTATGATTTGCTGGTATGCCAGCAGTGTGGTTGCGTAACTATATTGCCCAGAGCGTAATTCTTAATGTAAGTTTTTTCTTAGTGATATACGCTTCTGGGAAGTCAGTTCTGGCCACATTTTGTCTGCGAGATTGCAGTCGGTAGGAGGAGGAGGAGGGGGGGGGGGGGGGGGTTACGTGTACAAGTTTCAAGAGAACCCCTCCGTGTTTTTCGTTATTTTCTTGAGACGCGGTTCTGCTGACAAGTATCATATGCATTGTATTTGTGACTGGCAGAGTTAAATCTGTAATTGTACGTTATCTAGTGGGTATGCCCGGTATGCCAGAGAGTGGTTGTTTGACTGGCCTCTCCGGAGCGTAATTCTTAACTCTTTTTTTTTTTTTTTTTTTCTTTTTTTTTTGGGGGGGGGGGGGGGGGGGGGGTGTGGGGGGGGGGGGGGGGGGGGGGTTTGTGTATTGCAACAGTGGTCCTTTGTTTTTAGTTCACTCAGTGATTGATTATTACCGGTAATAATATGCCGTCCCCTTTTTCTCTCCTTTTTTGGAAGGGGAGCAGGGCATATTTTTTGTGCTATATTATGCACTTCATCGGTCACCATTCTTTCAGTTTACTTTTCTTTTTCCTTGTTTTTAAGGACAAATACCGGCTTTTGGGGGGTATTGATCGAAAGGAAGGCATCTTGACTTATTTATTTTGTTTTAGTCTTGAGAGCCATTTCTTTGATCATTGTTTTGTTTTGTTCTTCCAATAGTTCCAATAGGATTTGCACATTCTCCTCATCCAGGTTGTTTTCTTCTTGGTTGGATTGTGGAGATGCTTTAGTCCTAGATCGAACAACTTCATATTTTATGTTTTTGTGCCGTTTGTATGCCAAGGGTTGGGTATCAAATAGCCTACATGTATTTAGGTATTCGTTTTCACTAATCCAGTGCCAGTGTTTGAGGAGGGCCCGTTTGAGAGCTGGGTGCGCGACTCGTGGGTAGTATAGTAGGACGAACACCAGTGGGGTATTGTGGTGTGTTTCTTTCTTCTTCTTTTTCACGCTTAGAGTCCGCGGAAGGCTCGCCCCTTTGAGGAAGGGCTAGGTCTTCGTTTGTGTATCCGCGCTTTTTAAGTTGGTCCTTGAATAATTCAACCCTCTCCTCAAAGTCTTTTAAATGGGTACATATACGGTTGTTCCAGTCACTTCTCCCTTGATTAAGCCGCCAAAATACCGACTTAGGGTGTTCTGAATCTCTCTGCTGTATACAAGACTCTCTGCAAGATGCACCAAACTCCTCTTCTTATTAATAGGAAACTTTTGGGACATCTCACTTCACTGGGGTAACTAGTCAGGGTACATGTAGGCTAACTAGGTGTTATGAGTAATCACTTCTTAAACAAAGACATAATTCATGTTGTTTTATGTTATACGTATATCTCTAGGGTGGTGCTTTGTGGATTCAATATGGGGCTTCGAATAATGACCTTTGACCTTTAAGGTCATATGTGGCGGTCAATTTGTATCCTACATTTATATCACAAGAATTTACATTTGTCTACTTCCAGTGTAATTATGACCATTTTGACACCAAGATCATACAAGTACATATGTTGTTGCCGAGATACAATTTATAGTGTTTTAGTCCAGGGTCAATGACCTTTGACCTCTGCTCCTAGAATAAATAATAACTCCCATACCCGCCACGTAAGTTAAAATTAGTCTCTTCGATTTGTTTGTGCTCATTTTTATTTAATGATAATTTTCCTGTTATAAATATGACATTTTAGTAATAAAATAGTTTTTTGACCTTTGACCTCATTTTCGGAGGTCAGGATTTGGTCCCAAGGGTCAATAATTATTTGATGTCATCTTCTTTTGTAATTCTGTGCATTTTGACACCAAGATCATCTATAGACCATATTTTGTTGCCGAAATATAATTTTTAGTGATTTAGTCAATAACCTTTGACCTCTAATAACAAAAGTTCCCCAACCCCTATCCCTCCTTCCTTTTTTTTGGTAGTTGTCCATACCCATACCCACCAAAATCAGTTGAAATTAGCTTCTTTTAAATTTTTTCACAGATTGGCTCAATATATGGCTAATTTAGGGTTACTATTATTCCGAGTTCTGTATTCCGAGTCAAGTTCATATTGGCCTACTCATCCAATTTTATAAGCGATAGTTAAAGCTTCGATCCCGAATCTAACCATACCAACTCCCAACTGTGATAGAATCACTACAGACGCTCAATAAATGAGTTTCCACTCGGTGTTTTGGTTTAAATGTCTTTAAAACGTAATATTATTTATTGCAAAATTTGTTTTCGATTAAGAATGTTTAAAACCTATAACATGGGCCAATTTCATAAAACCAGCAAGTACAAAAATGTGCTTAGCATGAACTATCTTCCTTGGTGAAAGAACAAGGTTACAAATCAAGTATTCGGGTGATGTTTATCGTTTTTGACTGATATTCAGCTGGTTTTTGCTTAGCATGAAAAGCACATGGAGTTTTGTCTGCTAACCTGTTTTTACTGAGCAAAACTTTTTTTTGTGCTAAGCAAATTATTGTGCTTACATGTTTTATGAAATTGGCCCCAGATTCACACAATGATGATATCAAGTATAATGATAACAGGGATAATGACTGCAAGAAAAAAATGTTTTAAAGCCCTTTCAACAAGAGGTGTTTTATATAGCGACTAGTTTTCAGTATTAAGAACAGAATAAAACAAATACATGTATATGACATGTTTGCATATTGATTACTTCCTTGGAGTTCAAGATACACAACTGAGTAAACAGACTTTAAAATTGTTTACTCTGTTGTAGAACAACAAAACGATGCACAAAAAATAGTTTTTCCACTTTATTCATCAAAATCAACATTTTTGTAAATAAAACCTAAAACCGTTAAAGATTAAAGATGTCATTCATGACAAAAAAATAAAAATCACATTTGGACGAAAAGTTAACGCTATTAAAGTTGAGCGGGCCATAACATGATAATGCACAATAAGACTTATTAATACCTTTTTTTTGTGGAACCGATCACATATTTGTCAGTTTTTCTAGCCCAGTTTCTTATTTTTCCATGCCTGAAATACTTATGTACAAGTGATGCAATCACGTTTGAAGATAACCACTTTTGAGTACCTTGTTAACAAGTTCAATCAACCTAGTAAAGGAGAACGAGTCTGGATACCACACTGACCTTAAGTTTAGTTTCTGTGAAGTGTACTCAATCACAATAATAATCATTTAAAAAGTCCTAATGAGTACGATAACATGTAGTACAAAAGGGTATAAAAAATAGAATATACATTGTACAACATGGCCTATACACAAAGGAACAAAAGTATAACAGGTGTTTTTTGAGTAAAGACTATAGAAATATGCACAGGTACGACAGCAGGCCACATGGAGGCATCTGGTGAGCCTCACTGTACTGACCAATTAGGTTCAAGCCTCGTTCCTTAATATACATTGTACAACATGGCCTATACACAAAGGAACAAAGGTATAACAGGTGGTTTTTAGGTAAAGACTATAAAAAATATGCACAGGTACAACAGCAGGCTACATGGAGGCATCTGGTGAGCCTCACTGTACTGACCAATTAGGTTCAAGCCTCGTTCATTAATATACATTGTACAACATGGCCTATACACAAAGAAACAAAAGTATAACAGGTGTTTTTTGGGCAAAGACTATAAAAATATGCACAGGTACAACAGCAGGCTACATGGAGGCATCTGGTGAGCCTCACTGTACTGACCAATTAGGTTCAAGCCTCGTTCCTTAATATAAGTGCACCTCAAGCCTCAAATACCTCCCAGTGAATATCATAACCTCATCTGCTCGTTAATCCCAAACTGGCCTGAATCTATCCATAAACCTCGGGTCTCCTGTTAGCCTAATGATTCCCATGTCTCATCATCAGTAAAGCCTCAAGTATTTTACTGTCTAGCGCGGTAGTGCCTCGATGCATTACCCAGGATGCTCTCACCGTCAGCATACCAACACTCCTCGGCTGTCTCCTGACGAAGGTCTGTCCTCTCTGAGATGCGGACGGTGATGGGGTTGCCGTCGGCGGTAAGAGACCCTTTCCTCTTGTCACCTTCGCCGGACACGCTGGCGGCATCCAGGCTTATGCTGCGACGCTCAAACTGGCCTGGGTCAATTGAAATGGCAAAAGGGAGCAATGAGTCAAGGGAAGAGCAAAATAAACCAGTAGTATCTGGCAGTTTAACCCCAGGTACCCTTTTTACAACTTTGGAGAACCATGTAAAACTTTCAAGAACCGCATGTCCTGGTAAAGACACTTCATGCACTGAATAGACCGATTGCGCCCTCTAAGTCACGTGACCTATAGTGGGTATCAAACATCAACACACATGGCGTCCTCCATAGCAAAGTGCCGCAGTTGCAAAGTACATGATGATTGTAGCGTTTGTTTCTTTGATCGAGGCTTTTTTTTTCGAAATCGCTATTGCTAGTGCTAGTGCCGGTCCTAACGTTCCGTGCCAGTACCACATCATGAACATAACGTTTCTTGTAGAATTTCCAAGACTTGCTGGAACTGTCCTTACTGGCTTTATTCAGCCATTCTGGTAAGGTCTCGGGTACAAACTCCGGAATATTCTTCAGAGATTTTGAGAAAGAAAAGCCTCGTTAAAGAAACAAATGCAACAATCATCACGTACTTTGCTACAGCGGCACTTCGCTATGGAGGACGCCCTGTTTGTTGATGTTTGATACCCACTATAGGTCACGTGACTTAGAGTGAGTGAGTGGGTGAGTAAGTTTAGGGTTTAACGCCGTGCCGGCATCAGTGGACATATTCACGGCGAGAATGTGTACAAATATAAGACAATAGGTAGTAAAACAAAACAATCAAGTGAACTGTGGAGAATATAAAAACTTGGAGTCGGAAGGAACAATTATCACAAAGGAAAAGAATGAGAACGTTTCAAAAGAATGAAAGAACTATTGTATAGAAGTGTAACGATAGACTGATTCTAGGCGGGCCATGAAGGATCCCCCATACACACAGCACCCTGTCTAAATGGGTCCCGCAAGGCCGGCCGTTTCCCTTGCAGTTTAAGGGCCCGGGCGCAATCGGTCTATTGTATACAGTTTGCATTATTTAGCCTTGAATGCAAGGCTGCGCTGTATCTACGCGTGATCGTCACTGACTATGAATAGCTCACACTGAACTGTACGTGCCCACACATTGCTTCCTGTGACAGTCTAGCCTGTGCTCCAGCAGGAGCACAGCCTAGATTACTCTGTAACTTCCTGATTTGATGTTTTTCTTTACTTTGCTTGGCGAATCCGAGGCAAATGAGGGGGAGAGGTAGTGAGTATGCAAATTATCACTGAATCCATGTGTGGTTTTCAACGGCCAATCACAGATCACAGACGGTTGGTTAGTGATCAAACTCCTGAATCATTTATTTCAGAATGTCTAATCATCGGCTACTTGGAATTTGCAAATGTTATTCAACGTGACCTTTCAATCAAAGACCAATCAGATCCCGTGGATTCAAAGCAGCGCATTCTCATAAACATAATCACAAAACCCGGAAGTTCGAGAATAATCAAGGCTGCGCTCCTGACGGAGCTCGCGAGCTGGACTTTCAAGTGGGCGGGTACAGTTCGGGCTGGCTATGCATAGCCAGTGATCATGATCGCGCATTGTAGATACTAGTGCAGCCTTGTATTCAAGGCTAGGTATTACTGTGTATCTCGTTAACTCTGTAGTCAGACTCGGGACCTCTACTCAAGTTACATTTTGTTTTGGTTTAAATGCAAGTAAAAGGGTACTGCTTTAATGAACAGAATTTTTCAGTATTTTGTATCCAGAAAAATGACTTTATTGAGCACCCTTGTTCACTCAGAAATATGTGACCCGTCATCACAAAATGCACGTAAAGTCGCACGGAGTGATTTCCCAGTACGGCCAGTCAAAGTCAAAATTTGAAGGGGTGGTCGATTTTGAGATTATATAGTTTTTTTTAAGACTAAATCCCCAACAATCAATTCCCAATTTTTCAGGACGATCAGATAAAAAACAATTAGTTTTTGAGACAATTTTGACTATGCCTTGCTATGCCTTTCACACAATTTTTCGCAAGAAATGTTCATTTTCTCATAATCTCTGTATTATTAGACTCCAGACTAAAAAATTTAAATAAAAAAATATATTGAGTATCAAACCTCCAAGTGTTATATACCATTGGAAAGCTCTGTTTCCACAGAATTTAGAAATACCCATATCTCAATTTTTGATGTTGCTGACTTTACGCTCATTTTGTGATGACAGGTCGTCCTATTGGTTATAGCTGCTGGTGTAATGATTCAAATATCTAAGACTTAAGAATCCTCACCGATGATGCCATCCACCTGTGACGACAAGCCTTGGCCGTTTTTAATCTCGAGTCCAAGGAAGTCCCTCTTGTAAGCCGAGCTGTTACCTACTCGCCTCTGGATGACCAGCGTGATGTCGGACCCGACCTGGACGTTCAGCTGCTGACCGGCCTTGACTGAGATCTTCAGGCCTTGTAAATTGACTGTCCAGCCCCCGGTCCAGGGCAAAGTGACCGTTGGGCCAACGGCGATGCCATCTGGGGAGACTACAAGGCTGCCATTTTGGAAGGTCACGCGGCTGAGGACGAGTGGTACGGTGTCATTGTCATTAGGCAGGTCGCTGGCAATGTAGGCACTTGCCATGCGACCAGTGACAGTTAGACCTACAAAATACAATGACAATACAATGACCAAAACATTAAGTGGTTTGTATGTTCTTCCAAAAACTATATTACAATAAAACAATGACAATACAATGACAAAAATCGAAATCAACAGAGGTTTTTTGGTGGAGTGGGGTCGGTTGGGGTCGGTTGGGGTGGGTTGGGGTGGGTTGGGGTGGGTTGGGGTGGGTTGGGGTGGGTTGGGGTGAGTTAGTCTTGCATACGCACTGTGGACCTCCGAACAATATAGGTCCACACGATGCGGGAAGAGGTTACGGTTTGTGGACTTGCCCAGGTCCACAATCCGTTTTTCAGTTTCCGAAAAAGAGCGCTAGAGGAAAAACGGGTTAGAGTTATATATAAAAAGATAGGAGGAACAGCTGAGAGGCCCAGAATCTAAATTTGAGGGTAAATTTGTTTTGGGGAAGCAAGAAAAATGAGTATTTAGTCAACGTTTTTTAACTACACGAAGACAAAGGAATGTCCACAGTACGTATATAAGGTAAAGCTGTGTGGGTTGGGGTGGGTTTGTATTGACCGGCAATCGTGGTCGTCGGACAAAAGAATTGGGAGTCAAACGATTGACACAACGTCCACGATCTTTTCTCGTGTACAAATCCTATGGCGATCATCCAAAAACGTTAGAGTACAAACAAAAGAGGAAAGACGGTCGGACAATGCCCCGTCCACGATTGCCGGTCTATACATGACTGTGTGGGTTGGGGTGGGTTGGGGTGGGTTGGGGTAAGAATGGGTGGGGTGGGGTGGGGCATCCCTTCTAGCTCCCCATTCACTACAGTTCAGCAAACTCACCTGCGTCTTGGTCATCAATGAGCTTGTATGCTTGGCCAGGTCTTGCTCTGAGATTGAAGCATATCGCAGCATCACCCTCTATTGGCATCACGAAGGTAGCACGGTATTTGCGCAGTGGTCCCATGGCTGTATATAAAACCACAACATCAAAACTTATAGGATACCCGTATGTAACGTCATTGCTATAGTTAACCAATAAATAACAAGGTTGTAATAAGGGAATAAATGTGTGTTCGAGATGTTTTAATCAGTCTGTTTAATACCGCTTGGAGTCTGGGAGCTGATAATTACCCTCGCCTTCGGCTCGGGTAATTATCAGCACCCAGACTCCAAGCGGTATTAAACAGAGTGATTAATACCGACCGAACACACATTTATTCCATTTATAAATACCTTTTTTGTAAAATTCAGCCAAAAAAGCCCAGAAAATTGTCGCAAGTGACCTTTTTTTAAAAACACGAACGCGCGTCTGTACTTTTTTTCAAAGTGTCTTGTATTTCGTGTAATACCCCAATGCTGTTTGGTTTTATGGCTTTATATGTCAACACAGACCTTTCCCACAGGCCAGACACACAGAAACGAGCTGGTGTTGTTGAATAAGGCAAGGCAACAATAGCATGATTGATTGCTTGGGAAGGTCTGGCCGTAAAATCAACACCTCAAAGAACCTTTATGTACACAATGTAATGGGATACTCGTGGGGCAACCTTTACTTTGCAATAAGCTGGGTCACCGGTTCAACCAGGGTTCAAGTGACACACTTACCGAATGTTATTCGGCTTGCTTTGAACTAGGAATACATGTAATATGAGATTGTTTTAACGCAGGATGAAATAGTAATTGGTTTTTTTAGGGCAAAGCGACTTTGAAAAAAAGTTCGGCGGCACATCGCAGTGGAGCAGCAAACGAGCAGACGATCAGCTGTTTTGAGGTTGCGTGTAAGTTTTAGTACATTTCGTTTGCGTTGAAATGTTCACTAATAACATTTCGTATCTTAAGTCCTCATAAATATCTGCTGAGCTTTGAGACAGAGTTATAACAAAACAATTGCGCTAGATATCTTGTAATTGTTACGAAAATTGTAATAACAAAAAAATCACGATCGTCGAAAACAAGAACAACATAAGAACAACTGCCCGACCCCGGTTGAAAACATAAATACAACCCCCCAAATCCACATATTCATAATAATTCAAGCAAAAAAACGATGGTGTATCCTACCTTTAAACAAATCAAACAGAAAAATGAAATGAAATGCACACTCACGTGTTGTTGATGCTTTGGTTGTGGTCGCAACAGTCGTTGTCGGTGTCGGTGTCATTGTGGTGGCTACACTAGCTGAGGGTGCTGTATAAAGAAAAAACAAAGCTAGACGTGTTGTTACAGGTCCCATGGCTGTTTGCTCACTTTGATTTCTAATCTGTCCCACTGATGATGCTGGTCAGTCAATGCAATGTTGAAAATCTGGGGACACCAAATGTGACCTGCTCCATCAAAATCAGGAAAAAGTCGCAAAATGACTTTTTGAGATATGCACATGGTGAGAAAGGGAATTTCATAAGCTTTCTAATGATACCCATCACAAGTGTGTATCTGTTTAGGTTAACGAGTTATGGTCTGATAAAGATGACATGTGTATATTTATTTGCCGAATCTACATTCCGAGAAAAACGACTTTGAAATAAACAAAATTGACCAAAATCATACGGACAGCGCACACAAATCCTCTTCATATTCATCTTTATTGATTGTGTTTACATACAAGACATTAATGACAATAATCTGTTATAACTACACTTCCTAAAAATACAATGTTCAGAAAATCGACTTGGTCAATGATTTTCACCCATGCGTTCACTTCAACTTCCGATTGCGTAAAACGGCCTCAGCGACTTATTCCTGATTACGATGGAGCAGGTCACAAATGGGTTGTTTCTTTCTGGTAGATGTGACCAGCTCTACAAAAAGGTGTCTTAAGTCGCGCTATGCACTATCATGTAATGGCCCGCTCAACGTTGAGAGGGTAAACATTTCATCAAAATGTGATTTTTATTTGTTTTCATGAATTAAATCTTTAATATCTACCGGTACAGTTTAAGGTTTCAATCAAAGAAATGTTGCTTTGATGAATAAAGTGAAGAAAAAAACACATTTTTTGTGCATCGTTCTGTTGTAGTACATGTACAACAGAGCCGGCTATTTCAAAGCCTGTTTTCTCAGTTGTGTAGTAATCAATATGTAAACACGTCGTGTCTCCAAAATGGAAGGGGCTATGGATCTCTATTATATACTAAATGAAAGCTTACGTTTTGGACTTTCTAACCATGTATATAACTCAATTTCATTTTTTCACGACATAAGACACCGTTTTGTAGAGCCGGTCACAAATATTCTAGCCCCCAATCCCCCAGCCTTAGTTTTATAGAAGTCTAATTTTGTACACTAATTTTAGACATGGTCCTTGTGGCTTGCGCTGATTTTACGATACAACCTGGGAAATACTTCAATTGTGACCCGCTCCATCGTAATAAGTCGTTGAGGCCGTTTTACGCAATCGGCCGTTGAAATGAACGCATGGGTGAAAATCGTGACCAATTGATTTTCTGAACATTGTATTTTTAGGAAGTGTAGTTATAACACATTATTGTAATTAATGTCTTGTATGTAAAAACGATCAATAAAGATGAATATGAAGAGGATTTGCGCTGTCCGTATGATTTTGGTCAATTTTGTTTATTTCTAAGCTGTTTTTCTCGGAAAGTGGATTCGGCAAATAAATATACACATGTCATCTTCATCAGACCATAACTTGTTAAAACAGATACACACTTGTGATGGGTATCATTAGAAAGCTTATGAAATTCCCTTTCTCACCATGTGCATGTCTCAAAAAGTCATTTTGCGACTTTTTCCTGATTTCGATGGAGCGGGTCACAAATGTGACCTGTTCCAAAGAAACCCGGACAAATGACACTTACCTTGCCATCTAGGTATTGGTCTGAGATGAGATACTGAAAAGACAAAAAAAAAAACAATTTGGGTATATTAATAGTGTTACAGGTAGGATACACCATTGGTAATTGCTTGAATGATCATAAATGTGGCCTGTCACCACAAAATGAAAGTAAAGTCGGAAATATTGAAAATTGAGATATTGGTATTTTCAAATTCTTGAGAAAGAGAGCTTTCCAATGGTACATAACACTTGGGGGTTTTGCGATAAATACTTTTTTACAGCGCTCTAAAATGTCATGGGTTTCACAAAACGTGTTTGTGAGAAAACTTACTTTAAACATCTTAAACAAAACACGCAAAAGATTACATAACAGGACAAGTAAGATCTGATTGAGCATAGCAACAACTATGTTCTAACAATTATTTTCTTCTTGAAATTGTCCACACATACAAACTATTGTATCAACAACAACATATCAAAATTTTGAAAACGTAGGATACTTACGACGACCTGATTTGCATATTTAATTACCGTGTTAATTAGACCACTATTGGACTTTAATCCAAACAATAACTACGCAAAATCGCGTAATTTAGGAGGTTTTTGATCATCTGATCTCACCCAAAATATGAGAATATGTAGAGGAGGACTTTGGCTTTCCAAATTACGCAAAATCTTTTAATTGACCAACCCTTCATATTTTGACTTTGGATGGCCATATCTCCAAATCACATTGTGCGACTTTACTCTCATTTTGTGGTGGCAGGTCACAAATGGGTGGATTTCGGGAGTTCAACTGACCTGTTTGTAGATGTTTTACAAGCATGGATGCTGAGAAAAGCAAGAAAAACGGTCTCGTTTTAAACTGGAGTCGGGCAGTGGTTCTATTGTTTTCGAAACTTTAAAATGATACATATTACGGACTACTCATAAAAACGAACTACGTACAGAAAGAGTGATTGCATAGTATCTTTCTGAACTTGTCCGTAAAAAATTGACACTTACCGCGAAATGGTATTTGTTGATAAGCTACTTGTTGGACTTGTGGCCTGTTATCTGAAAAAAGTTGACATTATTAAATTTCTAGAAAGAAGAAGTCCTTAGCTTTCAAATGATGTATTGTATGTTGCTGTAGCTTATTCCTAGCAGCCGCTATACTCTTTTGAAATAGCTGAAGTCATGCTCCCTTGTTTTGAGAAAACAGAGTTCAAAGTCCGTGAACCGTGCCAACTATACTACCAATCAGTGCAATTCAGCCACAAAAAAAAAACACTTTAGAGTTTTATTTGAGCTACGGTATACAATTTTGGGATATGATAAAGAAGATTCTTTTGTATTTAAAAACGTTAAACCGAACTGGTTAAAGACTCCAGTTAAAGACTAAAAAATAAAAATAAAAAAATATTGAGTATCAAACCTCCAAGTGTTATATACCATTGGAAAGCTCTTTTTCCGCAGAATTTAGAAATACCCATATATCTCAATTTTTGATTTTGCTGACTTTACGCTCATTTTGTGATGACAGGTCACATATTCATAACCCTAACGTACCTGAATCCATCAAAATACATTCCCAGTTTTGGAGGATGTTTGAAGGATTCAGGATTTTAAGCCTAGCAGTATACTGCAGGGTTGTGCAGTACTTCTACATACATTTTTAGGTGATTGATTTTGAAAACCCTACGGAGAAACACTGCAAAATTTTTGTATGCCAGCATGGTATCCTGAATCCATCATCAGAATCCATCATACTGTTGCGGGTGAATCGTTGATGGATTCAGGATTTCTCCAGAATGTATAATGGTGGATTCTGATAGACTTGGGACACCAGCAGTTTTTGCATGACAAACTTGATGAACCTTGGTTGCTTTAGGACACTTTCTAATAAAAAAAACCACTTAACAAGTTTGCGCCGGAAGACGTATATACGCATGCAAAGTTTTCCCCAGTTTCAAAATGGATGACGCATAAACACGTCACAAGTAAGGCCAGGAATGCCTGGGTGTGCTTCCCGGTACCATCGGCCTGAACCCGCCTCGGATCGAGTTTTGATAAATATAATCCCACGCCTCGGCTCGGTGATGTTAAAATAATCCGGGTGCGAATTGGTTAAAGGAATCGTATACGTTTGGTAATTAATCCAAAAATTAATGGCAATATAAACTTACTTGGTAAGAAGTATAACAGCTTTGGGTAGTACATGTATAATGCATTTTTAGAAACTTTTCACTTCGAAGTACTGCGGTTATGGACAAATATATCACTTTTTATCCCAATTTGTTTTAATCTGATTAGCGTTACTGCAGTGACGTTTCTCAGATTGTGTATTCTAATGCAGATTATTCTTTCTGCGTGGACATAACCGCTCCAGATTTTCGGCAATATCTCAAAATCGCTACCACCTTTTGAAATGAAATTTTGACAGGTTAGTTTTATGGTATATATCTATAACTATATAGGATTGAAACAAACAGTGGGTTCCAATTACCAAACGTATATGATCCCTTTAAGGGGTTAGGGTTAACCATCTTCAGGATTTCTACTGTACTTACATGATGGTACTTGATGGCTAATTGGACCTCCAGGACCACTCATTACTGAGCTGGGTTTGGACGGACGTTTGGGTTGAGAAAACTTCCTTGAAACTACAGAAAACAAAATGGGTAAAATACACAGTTTTAGCTCAAGTATCCCCAAGCGATATATATATATATGTGACCCGCTCCAAGAAAAGTTGCGCTATGCATTTATGTGTAATGGCCTGTTAAAGTTAATAGGGTCAATTTTTTGTCAACATCTGATTTTCATTTTTTGTCTTAAATGACATCTTTAATATTCAAAGTTTCAGATTTAATTAGCAAAAAGTTGGAATTTGATAAATAAAGTGAAACAAAACCTTTTAAGAGTGCATGATTCCAATGTCCATGTATTGTCTTAGTTTTGTTGTGTTTTGAAGCCTGTTTTCTCAGTTGTGTATTTTGAATTCCATGCAACCATTAATATGCAAAAATGTCATATCACCGGAACGGGAGGGACTATGGAGCTGTACTACAATGTATGTACCAAATGAAAGCTTATATCCTGGACTTTTTATTCATGTATATAACTCTATTTTTAGTTTTTGCGACTTATGTCACCTTTTCTCAGAGCGGGTCACATAATAATAGTTAGTTATCTCACAAGAGCGAGTGGTACGATATACAATTGTTGTCTGCTGTGATGTGGTCCATGGTGTTTTCCACCCGAGGAGGAAAATGGCTCCCGAGGCGAAGTCGAGGGTGGCATTTGCCCCCGAGGGTGTACAAAACCGATGGACCACATCACAGCGGACAACATTTGTTTTGTTATACATGTACCATGGTAATAAATACAATTAACACGTTGACTGCCGACTACGAGTAAAGTCGTAGTAACAGGTGTACCGGATTCTGCCACTACGAGAATACTCGTAGAAAATGAAAGGTTTAGGTATTGTAAATTGAATACACTGACATCACTGATAACGCAACAAATACGCTGCTGGCAGTGGTAAGGACATACATCTATCAACTGTTTATTTGTTTCGTGGTTTTCTTTTACCTATTATGTATGCGCGCATAGTCGCATACGTGCAATGCTTGGAAATTATGCCAGGCAGTCAATGTGTTTAAGAGGCACAAGATAAATTATTTTAGAAAACAGGGTTTGTTTCGGTACTAACATAACCATGTTAACCAGTTCGCGCCGGGATTATTTTAACATCGCCGAGCCCACGGGCGGAATTATTTTTAACGAAACTCAATCCGAAGCGTGTTCAGGCTGATAGTGCCGGGGAAGCACACCCACGCATTTCCGGCCTTGCCCGCTGCTGACATACATTTCCGAACTTGAACTTGGCGTGTTTATGCATCATCCGTTTTGAATCTGGGGAAATATTTGCGTTTATATACGTCATCCGGCGCGAACTGGTTAACATTAACGTTAACGTACCTACTCTCGAAGCATTCGAACATTGGTAGTTTTTTTGTTTTTTTCATATTCACGCTGCCTCCCTCAAAATTCAGATCTTTTCCTTGGATTGACAAAGAAACCTCTTTTTTTGAGGCAACTTGTTGTCATTTTAAATAATTAACTAACGGTGTTGGAACGTAAAAACTGAAGGGCAGACGAAACAAACAGTAATCAGGTAATAAATGGCGGCAACGGGAGGCCTTCGAAACTTGTATGCTTTAACTGTTTGCTAAGATAGTTGGGTACTAGTGGTTCACCTAGTACCAGTGAAAATGAAACCTCTTTCAAACAATCTGCTTCTATTAAACTTGTCGTTTACTGGCACAAAAAGGCGCACTTTCAGGGTCTATTCATGCTCTGTGAGGCCGTGTCCAAAACGGGTGTCTAGAGCTACAGCTACGGCTATTGTCTGCATCGGCCATTTTGTAGCGCTGTCCGAAATGCCGCCTAGAGCTACAGCTACGGCTACAACATCACAAAAATCTAGCCGTAAAAGAAGTTTTTTCAATGACAGTGCATTGAATTAAAACTAACAGATCGACAACTACGTCAATATCATCAGGTAATTCGACTGGCTGTACACAAACATTGCGTAACATCTAGCAGACGATAATTGTTGTAAATTCTTACATCGTAATTTTGCAAACACTAATTCAAGCATCGCTTGGGGGCGCAATAACTAGCCGGAGGCTCTACTGTAGCCACGTCCGAACTCCATTTGCGTTAACGCCTACGTAGACGTAGCTGTAGCTGTAGACACTTGTTTCGGACACGGCCTAACACTTTTGGAATTCAAAAAGAGGTCACGACCGTTAATTGTGCACGGAGTCTATAGTAATTAAACACGTACCAGGTTGATGGTAAAACATGTCGGCCGCAATCTCTTCCTCCATTCGGGGTTCTATTTCCATGACGACAGCATCATCCTCGTCGGGCTTGACCACGACCAGCGAAGTCAGTGGGGTGACAAAATGGTACTTGAGGGACAGCTCCAGCGCCCTCTGTGTCAACTCGGCCTTCTCGCTGTCGCCGTCCGCAGCGATGCGCTTCTGAAGGAGCTCCTTGATCGTTAGGAAGGCCCACAGTCGCTGGGCAAAGTCATCCACGGCATGTGGGCTTAGGACAGCGTGACTTTCCTCCTGTGAATGCAAAAAACGTTGGGGAATATAAAAGGACATGATCGGTGCAGTGTTTTACTTTGTTTCCTTCTGCACTCCCTGTTTCTAAAAGTCTTTCACTTCCAGCGTATCATTCCAACATCCTCTCCCAAAATCAGAAAGTAAGAATTATTATTGTTTATCTTGAATTACCTCAAGATCAGGGCTTTATTGTTTTTAATAAGGAAATAGACATGTGGTTGGACGGTATTAACCCTATATATAGGGCAGTTGCCATAGAATTGTCTGACCTTTCAAAACCTTTCAAGTTTCCTGGACTGAAAGGTTTTGAAAGGTGAGAAAACTGTCTAACAAAAGGGACCTATGAAAGATTTTGAAAGGTAAAACAACTTTCTGAACAAACTGGTGTAAGAAAAAAAATACCTTTCAAGTTTCTTGGACTGAAATGTTTTGAAAGGCGAGAAAACTGTCTGACAAAAAAAACCTATGAAAGATTATGAAAGGTAAAACAACTTTCTGAACAAAAAAAACTTTCAAAAGGTTTTGAAAGGTGTAGTAGTACAGTAGCAACAAATTCAGAAGCATTTTGAAAGGTTCATACTTATTTACAGCCATTTTGTCCAGTAAGCAGATTTTGAAAGGTTTTGAAAGGTAAAACCATAGGAGGGTTAAACAAGTACAGTATGTTTAAAATCGGCTCACAGCCTGGGCCTGGATGTATTAATGCCCGAGTCGAAGACGAGGATATGAACATCAAGGCCCATAAGCCAGTTTTATATACCGGCCAACCACACATTTATTCCATTTCATAAATATACCTTTCGGTAAAAAATGTCAAAACAAGTTAAAAAAACCTTATCAACCAAAAATATATTCTTTTAGAAAATAACATTTTCTTTTAAATAACAAGTAAGTATGTGGGGATATTTCGCTGTAAAATGAGCTGATGTAATTGATTTGTCAAATGAATGGTTCCAACCTCGACGTTTGCCTCGAGTTCCATCTCTATCTCGATACCACCAGATTCAGCAAGCACCGTACAGATCACGATTCTATCAAGGATTCTATCAAGGAAGGTATTGTTGGCAACTAGCCTGCCGGCAACCACCAACTCCGTCCCCTCAAAGTAAGTCGGGAAGACAGTCTCCGAGATGCTGTCGACGATGACCAAGTTTTCGTCGTACTTGATCTTGACGTTGACCAGCAACGGAGTAGCGACTTCGTCGAAGAATCCCACCAGTTGCAGCCCGGCGTCCGAGTCCTCGTAGATCTTCCGCGCCAGGGCCTTGTTCTGCAGGGAGAGCTGTTCCAGGAACGGGTAGTCCACGTTGTCTCCAAACCCCAGACAGAAGAGAGAGAAACGGTCCTCCAGACGGCGCCCGATGTCCCTCGTGATGGCAGATGGTTGGGTCAGCTCTCCGGAAGTTGGCACGCCGTCCGTCAGCATGATGATCAGGTAGAACTTGCCGACAGTGTTGCGATCCTTGTTCTGGGAATCTTCCAGCATCGTGATGGCATCTACTATTCCACCATGGAGGTTGGTACCTGAGAACAGTGAGGAAATCGTGTTTATTTTTTGAGACTTCGGAAGGGAAGGGTGGTTCCACAAACACATTTTTGGGGGTGGGGGACAAGAGGGTTCGAGTATTAGGATAGGTGTCTTCACTCCTCCAATTACGGTTGTTTTTTGTGTGGAAGGGAGGGGGGACTTGGCACCCGTTAACCCCCTGGATCCACTAATTATAAATGGGTTTAATTCCAGACCTTACCCTTCACTGATGTAACCTCTTAGGAATCTGGGATAATTAAGTTGCGGACAAGTTAACCCACGACAGGCTCATTGTATGGAGTACATGATTGGCTGAATTTGGATCAGCTTCTTTGGAAATCGTCTTGAGTTAAAGTTAACAGCTTTCAAATGTGATGCGATCAAGCAAAATCAGTCTGAAGTAGGCCTTGGTAATTTTTGGGATTTTTACATATTCTTTTGTAGCGTACTTCAGGCTCCATTTCAGTGAAAACCCCATGTAAAAAAATTACAACCATTTGAACACCAGCACGTTAAAAATAAAAAAAATCACTTCCCTTCTGAATTTGGCTAAAAAAGTATTTTCATGTAAAAGAAAAATATTTTCCCATTTGTTTTTGTAAAAAAGTCAATTTTGATTTGTCCACCCCTACGAACATATTTTGGCCCGATCTCAAAACAAGAATTGCCGAGTTCCGACTGATCGCATCACAAATATACAAAATATAACCTTGATCCTCACTGTACATTTTTACGGTTAAAACAAAAATTATGTAAAAACTAACCTCCTCCTGCCTGCAGCATTTGTATTTCATTCTTGGCAGATTTAACATTGTCCTTGTTTGCAGGAACCATGCGAGACTTCCAGTTTCGCGTCGTGGAAGAAAAAGTGACGATGCCAAACTCGTCTTTCTCGCGCAGATCGGAGAGGATGGTGTCCATCGCCTCTTTAGTTTGCCGCATTTTTGTTCCGCTCATCGATCCACTGGTGTCCAGGACAAAGACCACGCTCTTCTGTATCGGCAGAAACCCTCCCTCCGGTGAGAAATGGTGCACGAAATAGCCGTTGACAATCTGAACGGAAAAGAGGATAACATTTTGAAAAAACATGGTCTGCATTTTAACCAGTTCGCGCCGGATGACGTATATAAACACAAAGTTTCCCCCAAATTCAAAACGGATGACGCATAAATACGCCAAGTTCAAGTTCGGAAATGTCTGTCAGCAGCGAGCAAGGCCGGAAATGCGTGGGTGTGCTTCCCGGCACTATCGGCCTGAACACGCTTCGGATCGAGTTTCGTTAAAAATAATCCCGCCCCTCGGCTCGGGTGATGTTAAAATAATCCCGGAACGAACTGGTTAATAGCTGTACTGACGTGCATGTGTTTTTAAATTAGGTACCCTGTGGAGACCCACAAACAATAGAGGGCAAAGTAAGACAAAGAAGACTATAAAGGTCTCGACAAAGAAATTCAATTGGTTAGAATGTCTCCACAAGGATTGTTGTGTGCATGACCTGCGATTGTTGTGTGAACGACGTGCGATTGTTGTGTGAATGACGTGCGATTGTTGTGTGAATGACGTGCGATTGTTGAGAGAACGACGTGCGATTGTTGAGTGATCGACGTGCGATTGTTGTGTGAATGACGTGCAATTATTGTGTGAACGACATGCGATTGTTGTGTGACTGAATTGTGACTGACTTTTGACCGTAATAGTGAGTACTTATTGGAAGAGACACTCTCGACTGCAACTGCGTTTCTTTACCTCAATATTCCCGGCGTTTTGCCCGTGGACAACGTCATAGCGCACGACAAACTTGCCAAAGTTGCCATCGGTGGACAGGGAGTCTTGCTCTGCAGAGGTCGGGAAGAACTGCACGCTGACGCTATCACTGTCTTGGCCCTTCAGCTGTGCCCAGTCAGGCCGCTGAACATCTGGGCTCCCGTCCGTCGAGTGTTTCTTGACGAAGAAATCTACGGAATCCTCCTTGATTCCCTGAGGTTCGGTGATGTGCACTTCAACTACAAGATGGTCAACAGACTGCAAGAAAAGAAACAAAAATGTCAACTGTTCGCAACAAACAGCTTAATATTTGGTAGTAAACAAAGTACTTAACTACAACACTGGAACAAACTAAAGTGTTCTTATATATGAAAAATGGGCTAGAACTTTGGCTACATGAATCTGTTTAAAAAAAGTAGTAATTGACAAAGTCCTAGACAATAAATAAACACAGCGCAATTCTTGGACTAACCTGGCCTGGAGAAACAGAAATGACGTTCTCAAAATATCCGTCTTTTCTCTTTAGCAGTTCCTCATAAGTCAGGTTGAATTTCAGCTCGCTTCCTGCTTCAACATTGATGGATATGGTAAAGTCATTCTTCTCTTCCGAACTGGAAAGAAAAACAAATATCTAATTGAAGTCATCCTCCCCATCTGATGCACAACGTCACGAGCAGGGCCAGAAATATTCGTCACCAGAGACCGACTCGCAGCAAACGAGGCCGGAAATATCAGGGTGAGCTACACACTAGATGCCAGCCTAAACCCATCTCGGATCAAAGTAAAGAAACACACAATCCCACGCCTGGGCCCGGTCAATGTCAAAATAATCCCGTAAGGCTGTCGCGGGTACCCGGATACCCGCTCGCGAAGGCCAAGAACCGGTTCTATTTTATTGGGTCGGGTACCCGTAACCGAAATTTATAAATTTTGACGCAACGTCCGAGACCCAAAAAAGTGTAAAAAACACAAGTACATGCATTCAAATATCACTAACAGAAGATTTACAAAGTTCAGAGTAAATTTACCGACGATTCCAAACATCCATCCTGCGGTTTATATTTTGGTTTTTCGTTTTATTTAGACTATCTTTGATGCGTCTCCAGAAGCGCGAAAGTGACGAAACACGAGAGTATATCCCGGCACGAACTGGTTAACAAGCTTGGTAAAAGTGATTATCAGACACCAAAACCTTGGACAATGCCTGGCTAATGCCCTCTAAATTTACTGAGCAACAACTCGCAAATTGATAAGTGGCAATGGAAGTGGGTGTAACTGCTTGACCTGTCGGCACTAGCCAATGGTTGCGTACAGAGCCAATAGGCCTAACCTAACGGTACTTACGTTTGACTGACTTGTCCAGTTGTCTGTCCCTGACTTTTAGCGTGGTCGTAAGCCTGTTGCGCTGCTTCCTTCTCGTCCACTCGCGAGTTGTACACCACACCATCGATCTCTCTGTGAAAGGTTGAAAAAAATCAAATCAGAACTGTTATGCGAGGCTAAACCAAAACAAATGGTGTGTTTACGGTAACCAGGTACGTAATACCTACAGTTTAAGGTTTCATTAAAAGAAATGTTGATTTTGATGAAAAAGTAATCAATATGTAAACACGTCGTGTCTCCAAAATGGGAGGGGGCTATGGATCTCTATTATATACCAAATGAAAGCTTACATTGTGGGCTTTCTTACCATGTATAAAACTCAATTTCATTTTTTCGCGACATAAGACCTTTTTGTAGAGCCAGTGACATATGATGATGTCAATTCGATTTTTAACTATAACACACAACTGTACCATACCAAGTTCAACCCAACATCACATGGCACATGATGACATCATTGCAACAAGTCTGAAGTTCAAACTTGCCGATTGCAATCTTTAAACTAGTTAAGTTGTCACAAGTCTATCACATGATTACAAACTATTTAAATGAGTAGTACGTAACAAAGGCAATTTCTTTCGTTGCCTGTTAGTTTCAATCTTACAGGAGAAATACATGCGATACTTGGGGGACAACTTGGGGCACAACTTGGGGCACAACTTGGGGCACAACTCGGGGCACAACTCGGGGCACAACTCGGGGCACAACTCGGGGCACAACTCGGGGCACAACTCGGGGCACAACTCGGGGCACAACTCGGGGCACAACTCGGGGCACAACTCGGGGCACAACTCGGGGCACAACTCGGGGCACAACTCGGGGCACAACTCGGGGCACAACTCGGGGCACAACTCGGGGCACAACTCGGGGCACAACTCGGGGCACAACTCGGGGCACAACTCGGGGCACAACTCGGGGCACAACTCGGGGCACAACTCGGGGCACAACTCGGGGCACAACTCGGGGCACAACTCGGGGCACAACTCGGGGCACAACTCGGGGCACAACTCGGGGCACAACTCGGGGCACAACTCGGGGCACAACTCGGGGCACAACTCGGGGCACAACTCGGGGCACAACTCGGGGCACAACTCGGGGCACAACTCGGGGCACAACTCGGGGCACAACTCGGGGCACAACTCGGGGCACAACTCGGGGCACAACTCGGGGCACAACTCGGGGCACAACTCGGGGCACAACTCGGGGCACAACTCGGGGCACAACTCGGGGCACAACTCGGGGCACAACTCGGGGCACAACTCGGGGCACAACTCGGGGCACAACTCGGGGCACAACTCGGGGCACAACTCGGGGCACAACTCGGGGCACAACTCGGGGCACAACTCGGGGCACAACTCGGGGCACAACTCGGGGCACAACTCGGGGCACAACTCGGGGCACAACTCGGGGCACAACTCGGGGCACAACTCGGGGCACAACTCGGGGCACAACTCGGGGCACAACTCGGGGCACAACTCGGGGCACAACTCGGGGCACAACTCGGGGCACAACTCGGGGCACAACTCGGGGCACAACTCGGGGCACAACTCGGGGCACAACTCGGGGCACAACTCGGGGCACAACTCGGGGCACAACTCGGGGCACAACTCGGGGCACAACTCGGGGCACAACTCGGGGCACAACTCGGGGCACAACTCGGGGCACAACTCGGGGCACAACTCGGGGCACAACTCGGGGCACAACTCGGGGCACAACTCGGGGCACAACTCGGGGCACAACTCGGGGCACAACTCGGGGCACAACTCGGGGCACAACTCGGGGCACAACTCGGGGCACAACTCGGGGCACAACTCGGGGCACAACTCGGGGCACAACTCGGGGCACAACTCGGGGCACAACTCGGGGCACAACTCGGGGCACAACTCGGGGCACAACTCGGGGCACAACTCGGGGCACAACTCGGGGCACAACTCGGGGCACAACTCGGGGCACAACTCGGGGCACAACTCGGGGCACAACTCGGGGCACAACTCGGGGCACAACTCGGGGCACAACTCGGGGCACAACTCGGGGCACAACTCGGGGCACAACTCGGGGCACAACTCGGGGCACAACTCGGGGCACAACTCGGGGCACAACTCGGGGCACAACTCGGGGCACAACTCGGGGCACAACTCGGGGCACAACTCGGGGCACAACTCGGGGCACAACTCGGGGCACAACTCGAGGCACAACTCGAGGCACAACTCGAGGCACAATCTCGAGGCACAACTCGAGGCACAACTCGAGGCACAACTCGAGGCACAACTCGAGGCACAACTCGAGGCACAACTCGAGGCACAACTCGAGGCACAACTCGAGGCACAACTCGAGGCACAAATTGAGGCACAACTCGGGGCACAACTTGGGGCACAACTTGGGGCACAACTTGTGTTAGACTTGCAATGTGCTTGTGATTTTACTTGTGATGGACCTGTGCATTAACCAGTGTCTCCACACCATCTCTTAAAATATTGAGTTACACACAGATAACATGCCCCCCTTGACAAAAACTAGTGAACCCAGCACCCTCCCCTAATTTGGGGAATCTGTAAAAATTACCCGACTTACATTAAAAAGCCGGAAATGAAGGCTTCTTTGGGTAGTTCCATGTAGAAGTTGATCTCCTGGCTCACGCTTGCTTCGTTGATCACAAGGCTTTCAACCACCGTCTTAGTGAAGCGAGCCGTTACGAAGGAGGACACTCGCAGTGCACGTATCTTCAATGGCTGTGCACACAAATTAACAAATACTGAAGTACAATGTAGTAGTACTACCCACAAATCGTTGACAATCTCACGAAGTGCAGAAAACCTCCAAAATCAAATATTTGTCGATGTTGAGTTTTACTAGCCTTTTTGTCACATTTGTTTCAAGGAACAACTTGACCATGTATCAAAGCAAAATCTTGTTTACTTTTTTAATTAGCGTAAACACACATTTGACAAAAATGCCAAACTACATGTTTTTTGTTCTCACGAAATGCAGAAGACTTTAAAATGATCTCACAAAGTGAAAAAACAGTTACCTCGTTAGCAGGGACTGGCGATCATTTCTTGTTTTGCTCGCGTCTACGATGGGAGCATACACGTGCACGTGTACGATGTTGAAATAGAACATACGCGCGCACGCTCACAAGTAAAATGTAATAATTTTACACAGAACGGCAATCTCATGAAGTGCATACAATAGTATACACACGTACGAATAAGGCTTCATACATAAAATTGATTGTTTCTCATCAGCGGCCGGGCCAATTTTTCGTGCCGGGTGGATATTTTTTTATATTTTATAAACAAAATATAAATGTACCGGACGCCCGAAAATTCCGAGATTTTTAATTTATTTATTTTGTATATATGCTGTAAAAACACGCTGTTGAAAGCAATAACACTAACAGTTAAAACTCACGCGGGCCAAGTGAATGTTTTTAGTGGCCATACATGTTCCAGCAGAAGCAAGCCGGAAAAATCTAAATAGACGGCGGACAGGAGATCGGAGAAGCCGAGTATAATAGTAGTGAGAACGGTGTCTGTGTGCCTCTTTCATTAACAAAAAATGGGGTGCTCAAAATAACTGATGGGAAAATAAATTGACTTAACTATATTTGTGTGTTTCTACCAACATTATTTGAGCTTTTATTCTATATGAAATGTGTGCATTGGTCAGTTTTGGAAAGTAAATCAACGAAAACAATTTGTAATTTAGATAAAGAATGCAATGTCCCAACGAAGTTTTTGTCAACTAGCGCTTTCACCCCCGCACACTATGCGAGCGCGCCCACCGCGGTGGCGCCCATACTATAACTGGGCGCTGGAAAACACAGCTTCATAGATTTCTGTGTAGAAAAACGCACGGCATTCTGGAAAGCGAACATGCTCTGCCGCGCAGCTGAGCCACGGAAGTAGTAACCTACGTTCGCAGGTCGCAACAAAAATTATCAAATCAGAGCTAAATGCACATCAGCGCTTACCACCAATGCCCGGTTCATCAACATGTACATGTAAATGTATGTATATGTAGGCACGAACGAAACCAGCGCGCCTGTAGTTGTTTAGTCAAATACCGGTTTCAAAGATTCGGCGACATTTTTATTCTATAAAATATAAAATATAAAATGCCCTGACGGACCATTTTTTCAAAAGGGTTCTGATGAGAAACAATTCATTTTTTTTATGTAGCCTAAAGAGTGAAGGCTCCGCGTTTTATGTTTTCACAAAGTGCAAAAGCAGTTGTAGAACAATCTCACGAAGTGCATACAACAGTATACAAACGCACGAGTAATGAGTGAAGGCTCCGCGTTCAATGTTCTCACGAAGTGCAAAAACAGTTGTATTAACAATTTTTGTTTAATTAACAGACGTTTTTAACAAACGAGTATGAGTTAGCATAGAGCAAAGTATTTAGTTTTTATCAATGCAAAAATTTTTGAATTCTGTTCCTGCAAAATAATCGAAAATGCCTTGTGAAAAAAGGACCAACTTCAAATGCGATTATCTCGAGATGAATATTTTCCAGATTTAGAGATTTTTGTCACTTCGTGAGATCATCGTCGAAATATTTCTGAAATTATCTGTGTTTACACCCTCCTCTTGGCAAACTTCAACTCAGGTTGATCTGAATGCAGAAAATGCCAAAATCATCAGGACGAGTCGCGAATTTAGAACAAGTTATTCTTCCTAAGACCTGTCTTAGCATTTCGTGAAATCGGCCCCCGCAAGCTTTATTCTTAAAACAGGCATGGAACATGTTTTACTCATGTTTTTCTAGCCTGTTTATAAATTCTGTTTTATTCATGTTTTTGGTCGTTTCAAATACAATTGAAACAAACGGGTACAAAAAAACAAACATTTGAAACAGGATAAAACTATGTTTTATTCCTGTTTAAAAAGGATGGGGGTTATTCCCGTACTACCTGTAAATGTACATCGCTTTACAAAAAAAAAATCATATTTTTTTCATATTTTGGAAATTGGTTGGCAAACTTGGCATGACTCTTAATTGTATTTATTATTGTAGTTTTGTTTAATACAAGAGAAATTTTGAGAGATTTTCTACAATTTTCTTGTTAACAAAGAACATCATCTTGAGAAATCTAGATATCCTTACCCTGATCACTTCTGGGTCAATCTCGCTGGGGTCAATCACGATGGGGTCAATCTCGCTGGGGTCAATCAGGCTTGGGCCAATCTCGCTGGGGTCAATAAAACTAGGGAGAACAATCATAGGTGACTCTCTTCTGGCACGCTGGGAATAGAAAACAAATAATTTGTGTAAAAAAAGCGAGAAATATTTTAGGGGAGGATAAAATACAAGGGGAGGATACATGGATGGATTTGAAATTCACAGTGGAAGTCCAACCTACAAAGATCAAAGCAAAGAAAAGAAAACTGATTTTGTTTTTGCAAGTATACAGAAAAGGTTATAATGAAATTTTGTATTGATCGGACAATACAAGTTCGTTGACCAGCCAGAAAACTTCCTCCCTAAAGAACCCTTTCTCATCCTTTATCCCATACTGTGAATGCAATTAAAGGTAGGATACACCATTGGTAATTGCTTGAATTATCATGAATGGGTGGATTTGGGGGGTTGTATTTTATAGTAAATATCGTTTAACTGACCTGTCTGAATTTTTACAATCATGGATGCCGAGAAAAGCACGAAAAACAGCGTTTGTTTTCGATAGGGGGCGTCGAAAAGTTATTCTTATGTTATTTGTGTTTTTTTGCAATCGCCGTCTGGCAAATTTTTCTTTATAAAATTAAAAAAATTGTTTTGAATAAGTATAGGATATCTAGCGCAATCATTTTGCTGGATGCCTAGAATCATTATTTACTTTCCGATGAGTAAGATATTTCTTAATAATTTGGTAGTAAATATTTTTGATATCTGCAAATGGTGTATCCTACCTTTAAAGGCAAAAAGAAAAAAACTTGTAAAGTTTTCTCAATCCTTAATTTTTGTTTGTCCTTTGTGGTAAAACTAGTACGTTTTTTTTGCATAACAAACATCCGATGCCTGGATAATGGCCGATATGGAATTCTATCCAATTTTTTTATTTTTATATTGAATATATGGAATATGACATAAATTTCTCACCTGTGTTTTACCCGATGATGCAATAAACGACGGCGTTTTGATGGCACGATGAGGTGCTGCATCATTGCACCAAAAGGCGGCAGCAAGAATCATCAATAGCAATAAATGTTGCATCATCTTGAGTCGTAACAAAGATGTAAACCAAGCTGAGAAGTAAAGGAAACAAATCTTAATGAGTCAGGCTTCCGAATACTCGCATTAGAATTCATGCCACATGACATACATTCACATAAAACTTCATTTTATTTCAAATATCACTGTGATACACCACCCCTGACACCACCCCTGACACCACCCCTGACACCACCCCTGACACCACCCCTGACACCACCCCTGACACCACCCCTGACACCACCCCTGACACCACCCCTGACACCACCCCTGACACCACCCCTGACACCACCCCTGACACCACCCCTGACACCACCCCTGACACCACCCCTGACACCACCCCTGACACCACGTCAGTCTCGAGTCAGTCTCGAGTCAGTCTCGAGTCAGTCTCGAGTCAGTCTCGAGTCAGTCTCGAGTCAGTCTCGAGTCAGTCTCGAGTCAGTCTCGAGTCTCGAGTCTCGAGTCAGTCTCGAGTGTCAGTCTCGAGTGTCAGTCTCGAGTCTCGAGTCTCGAGTCAGTCTCGAGTCTCGAGTCTCGAGTCTCGAGTCAGTCTCGAGTCAGTCTCGAGTCAGTCTCGAGTCAGTCTCGAGTCAGTCTCGAGTCAGTCTCGAGTCAGTCTCGAGTCAGTCTCGAGTCAGTCTCGAGTCAGTCTCGAGTCAGTCTCGAGTCAGTCTCGAGTCAGTCTCGAGTCAGTCTCGAGTCAGTCTCGAGTCAGTCTCGAGTCAGTCTCGAGTCAGTCTCGAGTCAGTCTCGAGTCAGTCTCGAGTCAGTCTCGAGTCAGTCTCGAGTCAGTCTCGAGTCAGTCTCGAGTCAGTCTCGAGTCAGTCTCGAGTCAGTCTCGAGTCAGTCTCGAGTCAGTCTCGAGTCAGTCTCGAGTCAGTCTCGAGTCAGTCTCGAGTCAGTCTCGAGTCAGTCTCGAGTCAGTCTCGAGTCAGTCTCGAGTCAGTCTCGAGTCAGTCTCGAGTCAGTCTCGAGTCAGTCTCGAGTCAGTCTCGAGTCAGTCTCGAGTCAGTCTCGAGTCAGTCTCGAGTCAGTCTCGAGTCAGTCTCGAGTCAGTCTCGAGTCAGTCTCGAGTCAGTCTCGAGTCAGTCTCGAGTCAGTCTCGAGTCAGTCTCGAGTCAGTCTCGAGTCAGTCTCGAGTCAGTCTCGAGTCAGTCTCGAGTCAGTCTCGAGTCAGTCTCGAGTCAGTCTCGAGTCAGTCTCGAGTCAGTCTCGAGTCAGTCTCGAGTCAGTCTCGAGTCAGTCTCGAGTCAGTCTCGAGTCAGTCTCGAGTCAGTCTCGAGTCAGTCTCGAGTCAGTCTCGAGTCAGTCTCGAGTCAGTCTCGAGTCAGTCTCGAGTCAGTCTCGAGTCAGTCTCGAGTCAGTCTCGAGTCAGTCTCGAGTCAGTCTCGAGTCAGTCTCGAGTCAGTCTCGAGTCAGTCTCGAGTCAGTCTCGAGTCAGTCTCGAGTCAGTCTCGAGTCAGTCTCGAGTCAGTCTCGAGTCAGTCTCGAGTCAGTCTCGAGTCAGTCTCGAGTCAGTCTCGAGTCAGTCTCGAGTCAGTCTCGAGTCAGTCTCGAGTCAGTCTCGAGTCAGTCTCGAGTCAGTCTCGAGTCAGTCTCGAGTCAGTCTCGAGTCAGTCTCGAGTCAGTCTCGAGTCAGTCTCGAGTCAGTCTCGAGTCAGTCTCGAGTCAGTCTCGAGTCAGTCTCGAGTCAGTCTCGAGTCAGTCTCGAGTCAGTCTCGAGTCAGTCTCGAGTCAGTCTCGAGTCAGTCTCGAGTCAGTCTCGAGTCAGTCTCGAGTCAGTCTCGAGTCAGTCTCGAGTCAGTCTCGAGTCAGTCTCGAGTCAGTCTCGAGTCAGTCTCGAGTCAGTCTCGAGTCAGTCTCGAGTCAGTCTCGAGTCAGTCTCGAGTCAGTCTCGAGTCAGTCTCGAGTCAGTCTCGAGTCAGTCTCGAGTCAGTCTCGAGTCAGTCTCGAGTCAGTCTCGAGTCAGTCTCGAGTCAGTCTCGAGTCAGTCTCGAGTCAGTCTCGAGTCAGTCTCGAGTCAGTCTCGAGTCAGTCTCGAGTCAGTCTCGAGTCAGTCTCGAGTCAGTCTCGAGTCAGTCTCGAGTCAGTCTCGAGTCAGTCTCGAGTCAGTCTCGAGTCAGTCTCGAGTCAGTCTCGAGTCAGTCTCGAGTCAGTCTCGAGTCAGTCTCGAGTCAGTCTCGAGTCAGTCTCGAGTCAGTCTCGAGTCAGTCTCGAGTCAGTCTCGAGTCAGTCTCGAGTCAGTCTCGAGTCAGTCACAAATCCCCAAAACTCAATCACTACAGTACACTAGTCATTCAGTCCCAGTTATTCTATGTGTACAAAGTAGCCGAATTCAAATACCCATGCATCACATAACAAAACGCTGCACTGATATAAAATAAACTGTATCTCCGTACTTGTACTTCCTCCTGGCCATGGTACGATTTATTAGAACACCATGTTAACGAGATTAAACCTATAAAAAGAACATGATTCAATATCATAATAAAACTGGATCACTCACTTTGAACAATATATGCAAGATACTTACAAAAGAATTGTAATGATGAGTTCAGCTAAAGATGTCGCAGTCAATACACGGAATCTTGCAGTTTGAAGTTGTCGTGTCGCAGCTTCACCCACCACTTCAGTACTTGATTTGTAGCCTAACTTGTCAAGGGTTTATATACCTTACGCGTGTCCGATTTCACGGCCTTGGGTCACTGCAAGCAGTCCTGTCCCACACACGTCCGTACGTGGGTGTACGTGTCGGGGCATACTCGTACCAGTCGACGTAAAGTGGCATGATTTCCTGGAAGTTGTTTTCGAGTTTTGTTATGCTAGTAGTGTCTTGCTGTACCAGGAGTACCACCTTGTACCGACGCGACCCATGCACCCCGCCGCGCCATGTCCTCATCAGTCGCCGTTCTGTCTAACGACTTATTGCAGTTTCCGTGAAAATTATTATATGGTTGAGCTGTCGCCAACGGTTCTTAAAAATAAATCTGTTGGACTCGAAAAACACACAACAAAAAAGGACATTTTGTTCCTCCGTAATATTTGCAATGATATTCTTTTTCCTAATTCCCTCAATGGTTTGGCGTTTTGCTTTAAACTTGTGTTGAAACAAAATTTAAAAAAATAAAGTTGATGTATGTCCTTTTTGATAGGGTTGACATTTTTAATCAAATTTGTCTGTATGATAATTTGATGATTTTTAAAATAAATTATTAACCACTCATCGTTATAGTCGATCCATTTTGCCCTATATATATTTTAAACGTGTCTTTACATTAATTGCCATGCCGCTCTTATTGAGGTCTCGTTAGTGTCCAACTGTTTTTAACTTAAAGGGATCATCGTATACGTTTGGTAATTACTCCAACAAATAATGGCAATAAAAACTTACTTGGTAAGAAGTACAGCAGCTTTGGATAGTATAATGCATTTTTAGAAACTTTTGACTTCGAAGTACTGCGGTTATGGAAAAAGATATCACTTTTGATCCCAACAAAATTGAATCTGAGAAGCGTTACTGTGGTGACGTTTGTCAGATTGTGTATTCCAATGCAGATTATTCTTCCTGCGTGGACATAACCGCTCCAGATTTTCGGCAATATCTCAAAATCGCTACCACCTTTTGAAATGAAATTTGTACAGGTTAGTTTTATGGTAGGCCTATATATCTATAACTATAGGATTGAAACAAACAGTGGGTTCTAATTACCAAACGTATACGATCCCTTTAATCAAATTTGTCTGTATATAATTCGATAACCTTTTTTTTAATTAATAACCACTCATCGTTATAGTCCATCCATTTCGCCGTGTATATATTTTTGTGTCTAATATTTACATTAATTGCCATACCGCTCTAATTCAGGTTACGGTGTCCAATTGTTTTTAACTTATGTTTTTTTCCCGTGCAGTTGAATTTAGGACTTATACCTGACTATAGTGATGTTCCTTATTGCATCACGAAGTGCTTGACAAAAACAAACACCTTCGAGGTTGATAGTTAGTTTATAATGGGATTGATATCGGTTTAACATTTTCACCAAAATTGGGACGGGAGGGAAGTATTGCTTTTAACGTTTCTTTGAGCATGGTCAGTGAAAATAAAGAATGTGCGCTACTTCTCAAGATGTGAGGCTTGCAATTTCGGTTGCCGCAACATTATTGTTTTAGTTCGCATAACTAGTGCGCAGCGACTCGGTTCGAACATTAAATGCGATATTCCATTGTTTTACCAACTCATCATCCCTGTTACTGTTAGTACGCGCTATGTGCCTCAGTCAAAAATGTGTCCAGAAAAAAAAAGATTGTTGACATCCTGTATTAGCAAGTTAAAGGTAGGATACACCATTTGCAGATATCGAACAAATCTACTACCGAATTATTACGAAATATCTTACTTATTTGAAAGTAAATAATGATTGTAGGCATCCAGCAAAATGATTGCGCTATATATACTGCAATTGTTTCGAAAAAAATGAATTTTCCTCAAAAGAATTCGCGATCGCCGTCTGGCGATCGCAAAAAAAACCAAAACAACATAAAGAATCACTGCTCGACGCCGGTTGAAAACAAACGCTGTTTTTCTTGCTTTTCTCAGCATCTATGATTGCAAAACTTTGGACAGGTAAGTTAACAGATATTTACTATAAAATACAACCTCCCAAATCCACCTATTCATGATAATTCAAGCAATTACCAATGGTGTATCTTACCTTTAAATACGCTAATTTCAATTAAATCCAAAAGGTTTTTTTGGTTTTCCTTTATATCATACCTTTAACACAGTTTGGTGGTTTTTAATGCAATGTTTCCATGCACTTCTATTTTAGGTCCCTGGATTCCCATCCTGATTACCTCAAATATTACAACAGCGAGGAAATATACACATTATCAGCTATTAAAAAATAAAAAGGACTACCATATTTAGGGGAGGAGCATACTAATTTATGGAAATATGATCTCATCTAAATAAACTTACAAATGTTTTCCAGACCTTTCTCAAATATTTTAAGTATACGTTGTTATAACGGAGCTATATATTGGTAGTCTGAATCAACGTCTGATAATTATTATTAGCAAGTGATGTCATTTCGAGCAGAAATCTGGACAAACTTGCTGATTGGTTGATAGGTGTGTCAGCTGACCCTGTTTCAGCCGCACTAACTCATAAGTTGATCGTCTTTCCAGCTGGGCCAATCAGGTAGGTATACTATAAATCACTTTTGCAAATATTATGTTGATGTCCATTATATTCTTTTGATCTTCATATTATGCACTTCAAGTTGATCAGGGCCAATTTCATGGAGCTGCTAAGCACAAACATTTTGCTTAGCAATGACAATTATACAGGCGGTGTATAATTGTTTGTGACTGGTATTCAGCTGGTTTTTGCTCAGTATGAAAATGAGCACATGGAGTTTTGGCTGGTAACCTGTTTTTACTTAGCAAGGCCTTTTTGTGCTAAGCAAATATTTATGCTAAGCAAATTTCTGTGCTTACAGCAGCTCCATGAAATTGGCCTCTGGTTATTATGATCCGATCTGTATTCACGGCACACTCACTTGAACTACACACCGGCAGGCAGAACAGGGGCCAATTTCATAGAGCTGCATGCTAAGCACAAAAATTTGCTTAGCACAAACAAGTCTTGCTCATTAAAAACAGGTTACCAGCCAAAATTCTACGGGTTTTTCATGCCAAGCCAAAAACCAGCTGATTATCAATCGAAAACAATAAAGATCACCTTAAAATTTGGTCTGTATAACCTTGTTTTTGCCAAGGACAAATTTTCATGCTAAGCACATTATTGTGCTAGGGGGGTTGCCTCCGTCTTGCTTTATATGGCTCATCGCCAACGGCTCGATACATTTTCTGTCAAGATGTGAAATATATGATTAATGATGCTGAAGCATTATTGTCTTTGCAGTACACTTTCTGTCAAGATGTGCAATACGATTAATGATGCTGAGGCATTATTTTCTTTGTCAGTACAGTTTGAATGTTGATACAAAGCTATACAGACCGGACGGCACTAGCTAGAAGTTGGCTTCCTATTCAGACAAACAAAACCATTAACAAAGCAATCTTTATCGATTTGATCATCTGAGCGGAAAATGAAGTCGTTTCCTCTAGCAGAGAACTACGTGCCTTAAACGGAACAACACATTTAGTTTATTGGGTCGATTTGGACTACAAGTGTTGAATCAACATTACAAGTGTGCGGTCAGTGACTACTCTTTAAAAGTTCGAATTTCAAAATAAACTGTTGAATTCTACACGACAGTTGAATTCATCAGTCACTGACCGCACACTTATTTGTTTATTCAACACTTTTAGTTTTAAGCGTGTGTAGGTTTTAAAGATAAATGTGCACCAAACTGGATTTGTCGTTCTTGCGCAGTTTGTTTCTAAAATCCCGATTTAGATCTAAAAATATAAACTTGCAATAATACCCGCGCCACAATGCCCGCGTCACGGTGCCCGCGGTGCCCGCGCCGCCGCCGTGCTCTCCCAACATTTCCCTCCTGAAGAAGTGGTTTTATCCCATTTCGACACCTACCAAACGTCTGAAACACCCTTCATGTTTATGTATTAACCACAAGGCCGAAATTATAACCAGCACGATATGAGACGGAGGGACTCCCCACTTAGTTCCCCGTTCCCCATACACTCTTTAGACAATTGTTACTAAACGCACCCCCGGTAAAAACCTAACCAGAATTCCTGAGAAAACACAACATTCCACAAGCATAATGCCCACCACAAAAACAAACACAAAAAGGGGGGGGGGGGGGGGGGGGGGAGCGGTCCCTCTGTTGCATTCATATGGGTGCACCACCCTAATTGAAAGGAAAATTTCTACGCGAGCTCATCTGCATGAAATGTGCCCCCACAATTTCTTTTGAAAAAGGATGCCGTTTGGTGAAATAAATGGTGGGATTGTGTAAATATAGGATAGGATAAACTCCCTGGTTTTTGAGCTTCAATCTGAGGGCAGACTTGACAAAATTACGGTTGAAAAATGGGTCCTAATTGCCCTAGAACGTGGAGGGATGCCATTTGTAAAATGGCTGCTTGCAGGCTCGGGAAGTATCACTTTTCGGGAGGTGAGTTTCTTTTGGTGTGAATATTAAAAAATGTAATTGGCTAACCTACTAAAAATTGAAAAGAAATGGAAAGATAAAGACCAAGACAATAATCTGATTGTTGTTTGAGAAACCCCAGTGATGTCGGTGTGCATGAAACTTGGTCGTGAACATTGTTGATTTTACACTGTTTTCAATGGGACTTGAATTAGGGTGGTGCACCCCTAACGAGAAATCCTGAGAAACCACAACATTCCACAAGCACAATGTACACCCCCAAAAAAGGGGGCGGTCCCTCCGTGGGATATCTTGCTTCATATGACCATATGACACAGCGCCTACAATGTGTGACATTCTTCCATACAGTCCTGTTAATTTCTTCAGCAAAATTTTGATTTACTTCTCCGAACGAATTTTGAAGGAATATAATAACGAATACTTTTGCTTGTCTACATTGGCAGGCCTTTCTACAGTTTTAAAAAGTGTTTTTGTTTTGTCATTGGTCAAAATGCGCGCTCAAGTTCAGAGCGATGATCTCATCGAGAAAAAAAATTAAAAGAATTGCGCAAAATTCAAATAAGGACCAATCTCCAATCAGTATAGACTTGTCTCGTGATATTTTCCGGCTTTTGGGGAGCCGGCATAATGAGCCATTTGCGCGTGACCCCGAGGTAAATTTAAATAACATCTGTAGCCGCGTCCTATCTTGCTTGCGGCTGCCCCAATCAAAATTGGGCCATTTTAGTTGCAGCTTTTCTGATCAAACGGGTTGATTTTTACATGAGCTACATAGCCCATGATTGTTTACCATCATCCGTACTGTAACATCTTGGGAATTATTGGGAATCATCATTTTGATGATTGGCCGCGCTGATGATTATTTTCATGTACGAACTGCAATGTATGTTTTTTATTTTCAAAGAGGGTTGTTTATTTGTGTTCATTCAACATCCAACATCGACTGAGCGCCAATTACAGGATGGATAAGCGAGATATGACAATGTGAAGAAGGCATATGCCCTACACTGTACAAAATAACCGTAAAATAACGGGGTTTTACATCTGAAAAAAACAACCAAACAGTTGCCGTATTTTTAGTTTAACTGATTTTTGACGTAAAATTACTGTAATGTGCCTGGAAAATATCACGCGTCTAGTTTTCGTGTTTTAACGCTAATTTATACAAAGAAGATAAAAATTGTTAAGAAAAATACAACATATTTGTGTAAATATACAGCAACAATAAAAAAGTGTTGTTTATTTACAGCAATTATAGTGTTATCCAACATGAATCGTATCACCAACTGACCAATCAGAACCCCCAAAAATGAGTTCATAAAACTCATCATGCTGTTTGTTGCTCTATATACAGTATGTTTGTTTCTTGTACACAGTCATTATGTCTCTGAAGAAGATCTTGTTAAGATCGAAATATTGGCCCTCTTAACTTATTTGATTGGTATATTTCAGGTCATTCCAGCCAGTAAGCAGTTTACAGCAGTTTAATCTTATTCATAAAAGTCATGTTAAATTGTGGCGTTTTTAAAAAAAAACCGCACTTTCTTGAACTATTCTAACAATTCTATGATAACATTTAGAGTTGCAAACATAAGTACAAACATCGCATGAAATATCCGTTGTCGTATTTAAATTGTATGTAAATGTTTATGGTGAAACCGTGACCTCGTCGTGGCATAAATAACTGAATATAAAACTAAACCACGACAGTTTCCAGTTTGTGTTAAGTATAGCATTTTGTACTCGCTGTGGTATAATGTGTAATAAGTTATTTTCAAGTTTGGTTCTCGCTTAACTAACTGTTTTTAACGTATTGAATTTGTTTATACCTCGTATTGTTACTGGAATAGCAAAGTATATTAAAGGGATAGTAACGTCAAAAAACCAGTCTGTCCCATTAAAGGGATCGTATACGTTTGGTAATTGGAACCCACTGTTTGTTTCAATCCTATATAGTTATAGATATATACCATAAAACTAACCTGTAAAATTTTCATTTCAAAAGGTGGCAGCGATTTCGAGATATTGCCGAAAATCTTGAGCGGTTATGTCCACGCAGGAAGAATAATCTGCATAGGAATACACAGTCTGAGAAACGTCACTGCAGTAACGCTTCTCAGATTCAAATTTGTGGGCATCAAAAGTGATATCTTTTTCCATAACCGCAGTACTTCGAAGTGAAAAGTTTCTAAAAATGCATTATACTATCCAAAGCTGCTGTACTTCTTACCAAGTAAGTTTTTATTGCCATTAATTTTTGGAGTAATTACTAAACGTATACGATCCCTTTAAACACCGTTGTATTTTTGTTAACAGGATAGTCCTGGCGTCCAAACTGCCAGGAATGTACCGTAATGTTACGATTTTATTTGTTACAGTGCAGTTTAGAGGTGGGAGGTAAACCTCAGACTTTTCTGGGGGGAAACCCACGGAATTAAAAGTAGGATACACCATTGGTAATTGCTTGAATTGTCATAAATGGGTAGATTTGTAGGGTTGTATTTTATAGTAAATATCATTTAACTGACCTGTCCGAAGTTTTACAATCATGGATGCCGAGAAAATCACGAAAAACGAATAATTACAGGATATCTAGCGCAATCATTTTGCTGGATGCCTAGAATCATTATTTACTTTTAAACGAGTAAGATATTTCTTAATAATTCGGTAGTAAATTATTTGATATCTGCAAATGGTGTATCCTACCTTTAAGCTCAAAACCCAATCCACATAATGGCCCTGGCGAGATTCGAACCCGGGTCGTATAGTGGTGGGAAAACTAGGAAATAACCGCCGCGCCAACGTCAACCTGACAGCTTTGTTTGTTTTTTCTTTTGGAAATGTACATTCCTCGCCACTAAATATTTTTAGTTCAATGGTGTTGGTGTACAATCTGTTATTTGTGTACATAATGTATTTATTTTAAGGAGATTTAATATCATAAATGCATTTGAAATCTGTCTACATATTTATTTATATATTTATATATCATCTCCTGCATATACTGTAAGCAAACCTATTTATAACTAAATTTTTCTTTTTATTTGTATTACTATAGAATTACCTTGTATTGTTATGTTTTCATTTTGTATATATATGTACATGTATTACATGTATATTGGCATTGCTGCATTTTGAGAGCCACTCGATTGTGATTTAGTTCACATTTGGCAATCCTTCAGGGGTGTTACCATGTCATGTTTTGTTTTATGTCATTTTTTCATCTGTGTACTGTACCTTTTTATGTTTGCCCTGAGAAATAATAAATGAAATGAAAACATGGAACAAAACACTGGTCTACACCCGGAGCCCACGGGACATTTGGAGCAAGACTATTGTTACCAAAAGACACCCCCCCCCCTCCCAACCTCCTTTGTAGTGGACATTGTGTTGGCGGATTGTTGTGGTTTCTCAGTAATTATTGTTTGGTTTATGGGGGGTGGGGGGGGGGGGGGGGGCGTTAGGCAACAATAGTCTCGAGAGTGTATAGGTATGGGGGACTAAGGGGAGTCCCTTCGTCTCATTCGTGCAGGATATCCGCGAACAGGTTCAGAAGGCTGCCACGCGCGCGGCGGGACATCTGCCAAACTAACTCAGAAACAGCTTACAATTTCACTTCCATGAAATCATGTACGTACGTACGTCCGTCGTACGTATACCATAGACTTGGCCCAAGTCTGGTTTGAAGTAAATGAAAGTAAATTGACGCAGAGCGTACGTTTATACCCACGTCAAAACCTAGACATGAAATGCAAAACCGTTATCATGTTCAAGTACATGTAATACAACTTTGGTGTGATCCCCCTAATGTCTTTACGCGGGGAACTTCCATGTTGTGCCAACAAAGAAGAGAATAAGCCACTAATTAAGTAATCGTTTGAGTTATTTACAAAACAAAAATGGCATAAAACAGGATATAACCCCCCTAAAATAGTTGTATGTTGGGTTGTTTACATATCCTATTTCAAACATCTGGTTGAAAGGAACCCAATTTAGCACCATTTTAAACCAGTTCGCGCCGGGTTTATTTTCAATTTACCGAGACCACTGGCGGGATTATTTTTGATTAGAAAAAAATAGTTTTTATTCAGTAAAATATTCCTGTTTTGGTAATGCAACTACTACAAGATACCAACACTTAGTTTATTAGCACCGTTATTTACATGTTTTTGCCAACATTCTGTCGCCTAGGGCATTTTTTCTCTCTGTAGTCAGGGCGTGATATTACGTCACCCGCTAATATACCCACCATAAAATCTGACGCTGTAATAAAATCACCAACGACAGCCATCACATTCTCCACACTTCAGATCGCCTTGTCCGGGCCATCCCCGACAGCCCTGTATTGGCCTATAGACGCCCTCAAAATCTACGAGACCTCATTGTTCGAGCCAAAGTTCCCAGCTTGGATGCATCTCCCCCCATCCAGCACGGAACTTTCAAGTGCAGCTCTAGATGTGTGGTCTGCCAGATCCACATTCAGGAGTCTGACTCCTTTTCTGGCCACTCTTCTGGTACTACTCATAGAATTATTGGTAACATCACTTGCAGTACATCTAATGTCATATATCTCATCTCTTGCAGGTTTTGTGGAGTTCAGTATGTCGGAGAGACCAAAAATGCCCTAAAAAAACGTTTCTACGGTCATCGATCGACTGTCAACACCAAGAAACTGGATACCCCTGTAGGACATCACTTTAACCAGCCTAACCATTGCATTTCTGATATGATTCTTCAGGGCATAGAATCACTTGGCCATCGGAAAGACTCAGTCCGCCTCAGCCGGGAGAAAGTCTGGATGAATCGTCTTCGGACTATTCAACCACATGGGCTTAACATCCAACTAGGAAATGATTAACTTCTATTTTTTCTCCATTTGTCATCTGTTTCAGATTCATTCCTTGCCAGAATTTTGTTTTTGTTTTTGTTTGTTCTCACTTCTCTGGTTTTCCTCAACCCCCCCCCCCCCCCCCCCCCTCCTCATTACTCCTGATGTGCATCATGCTGCATCATGCTGTATATTGCCCTATATATGTTTGTTTCTTGTACACAGTCATTTAGTCTCTGAAGAAGATCTTGTTAAGATCGAAATATTACTAGGCCCTCTTAACTTATTTGATTTGTATATTTCAGGTCATTCCAGCCAATAAGCAGTTTGCAGCAGTATTAATCTTATTCACGTTTCCACTTCTCTGTTGCAGTATCCCTTCGTGGTGATCCTCCTTTTTGGCTTGTAAGTATTGTTTTGTTTTTGTTTTGTTGTTTTGTCTGTACATTAACTTTAATTTCTCTCCCTCGCTACAGATATGAGTAACACTATTTGTATTTTCCAACAGCTCAGAAAGAATAGGGAGAAGGCCCTTCGCTACTCCTACCATCAGGATAACTACAATTTCTTCTCCCTCTCTCGATTTATCCCTAAAGGTTTGCAACTATCTCCCTCTCCGTGCTTAGGAACCCTCTCACCACACCTGCAAAGGAGGTGGAATCAAGTTCTGCATGGTGCATCTGTTAAACTAATTAATATCCTCTCTCAACAGTGTCATTTTATTCTTCAGGACCTCCACCAGAATATAGCCCACCTTGACTCAGAACTCAGATCCAGCTGTACAGACACTAGGTACAGGGAATTCCATGATGAGATTGATAAGGGCCTATCTAACCTTGACTCTGTTCTTATCCACAGGAGAAACAAGAAGATTGGTGGCTTGCTTGCCAAGCAGCATCAACGCAGACAGAGACGTTTTAGACGTCCCAAGCCCCAATCGATAACACCCCCTGCCAATACTGTTATTAACCTTTCCTCTTCATCCGTATCAGATGCTGAACACAAACTTCTCTCCAAGGGTCTGAACTTCTGTCCCACTCCCCGTACTGTGAACCAGGTACAGCTCAGCCAAGATCTCACGGAATACTATCGTAGGATCCGTCTCCGTGAGGTTTTTTCTTGATTCTGACCCTTGTGACCCAGAACCCTTCCGTGTCAAGAGCGCATGGGTACCCCCCAAGAATCGTGTACCAGCTCTCGAAACATACGTTCAAGTTGTCAATACCCAAGTCACTAACCCTGGTAACTTTCCCCACAGGACCCATGATAACCTCCCCAGGGAAGAGCGCCTTGCACTTGCTGCTTTGCGTTCTCGTACTGACATCATCATCAAGCCAGCTGATAAAGGCTCAGCCGTGGTCATCATGGATCGTCAGCAGTACATCGACGAGGCCCACCGTCAGTTGGACAACCGTACTAACTATATCTGCCTTGACTCTGATCCCACAGGTACATTCTCTCGAGAGATACAGCAGTTGCTTGATGACATGCGATCACGTGACCAACTGTCAAAGAAAGCTCACAAATTTCTTTCACCCACTGACTGTAGAACTGCCAGGTTTTATCTTCTCCCAAAGATTCACAAGACTGGTAACCCTGGTAGGCCTATCGTCTCGGGTAATGGCTCACCCACGGAACACATCTCCATGTTTATTGACAGTTTTCTTAAATCCCTTGTCCATAGGATTCCATCATACATCCATGACACCCCGGACTTCCTGCGCAAGCTCGAAGGAATCAAGGACCAGATTCCCAGAACGGCCATCATTGGGACCTTTGACGTCTCATCCTTGTACACTAACATACCACACGAAGAAGGTATTCGTGCTTGTTCCATAACCCTAGCTAGGGCAGGACACACGACCCCTCCCATAAGTGACATTCGCGCCCTCATGAAACTTGTACTAACGAAGAATAATTTTTCCTTCCTAGATAAGCACTATCTACAGGTACATGGCACTGCAATGGGTACTCGCATGGCACCCTCCTTTGCATGCCTCTTTTTGGGTGACCTCGAGGAACGCATGCTTGCCTTAGCACCGTGCCGTCCCTGGATCTGGTGGAGATACATTGATGATGTATTTTTCATATGGACCAGTGATGAGGACAGTCTGCTGACTTTCACTAATCACATGAATTCCTTCCACAGGACCATCAAGTTCACATCAGTATACTCACATCATCAGGCCCACTTCCTGGATGTCACCATCCGCAAGGAGGACAACTTAATAACCACTGATCTGTATTCTAAACCCACAGACACACACCAGTATCTCCACTCCTCCAGCTGTCACCCTAGGCATTGTAAGACTGGTATAGCATTTAGTCAAGCCCTCAGACTCAAAAGGATTTGTTCTAACGACTATGATTTCTCCCGCCATTCACAGATACTGAAGAACAACTTGGTTGCCAGGGGTCACAGTTCCCGCCAAGTTCAACGTGCCATTGCCAGAGCCAAAGCCGTACCCGGAAATTTGGCTCTAAAGGTAAAGGCCCCCCAGGCAATTGCCAAACCCATGATCCCCCTGGTGACTACCTTTCACCCCAGTCTCCCTTCCCTTCGCAAAATCACCAACGACAGCCATCACATTCTCCACACTTCAGATCGCCTTGTCCGGGCCATCCCCGACAGCCCTGTATTGGCCTATAGACGCCCTCAAAATCTACGAGACCTCATTGTTCGAGCCAAAGTTCCCAGCTTGGATGCATCTCCCCCCATCCAGCACGGAACTTTCAAGTGCAGCTCTAGATGTGTGGTCTGCCAGATCCACATTCAGGAGTCTGACTCCTTTTCTGGCCACTCTTCTGGTACTACTCATAGAATTATTGGTAACATCACTTGCAGTACATCTAATGTCATATATCTCATATCTTGCAGGTTTTGTGGAGTTCAGTATGTCGGAGAGACCAAAAATGCCCTAAAAAAACGTTTCTACGGTCATCGATCGACTGTCAACACCAAGAAACTGGATACCCCTGTAGGACATCACTTTAACCAGCCTAACCATTGCATTTCTGATATGATTCTTCAGGGCATAGAATCACTTGGCCATCGGAAAGACTCAGTCCGCCTCAGCCGGGAGAAAGTCTGGATGAATCGTCTTCGGACTATTCAACCACATGGGCTTAACATCCAACTAGGAAATGATTAACTTCTATTTTTTCTCCATTTGTCATCTGTTTCAGATTCATTCCTTGCCAGAATTTTGTTTTTGTTTTTGTTTGTTCTCACTTCTCTGGTTTTCCTCAACCCCCCCCCCCTCCTCATTACTCCTATTCATACTTATTTGTTAGTTCTTCCCTTTGATCTCCACCCTGGACCCCTTTCCTTGTGGCTTTACCCCTTCTGTTTTTGTTCCTACCCCACCTTTGATCCTACCCACACTGACCTCACCCTTTAATCCCTCAGCCTAATCCTCCTTTTGTTGTTTGTTCCATTGAACTCTGTGCTTTGTTTCTTTTGTGTTTTTTCAGCGTCCATGATGTGCATCATGCTGTATATTGCCCTATATATGTTTGTTTCTTGTACACAGTCATTTAGTCTCTGAAGAAGATCTTGTTAAGATCGAAATATTAGGCCCTCTTAACTTATTTGATTTGTATATTTCAGGTCATTCCAGCCAATAAGCAGTTTGCAGCAGTATTAATCTTATTCACGCTGTAATATATACAAATATTTGCAAGCCCAGCTGAAAAGCACCCTTTCAAGATTTTCAAAGGAGACTAAGGAACAATAGTTGGGTGATTGTCAACAAATTACTGGACGCAGCTGCTTAATTAACAGGACTGACGCCAATTTATTTTGATGGTGATACCAGTATTTTAGGACATGTCCGATGATAATACTGATCCAATGAGGATTCACACTAAAGCGGCAGATTAAGCTGGGTGAAGAAACTTAATACACTCGGAAAATGATAGAAAATAAGCAAGAAAAAAGATAACAAGAACTTTTATTCTTAACATTTGGCTTATTATTTGTATTAGCCCTTTGTGTATCTTCGCGTCAGTAGTCATTATTCCGTGTTCAGAGTAGACTTGGAACAAAATTTAATTTTGTTCTTTTTTCTGCCTTTTTTGCCACACGGGTATACGACAGTACAGCACGGGCGAGTTAGCAAATGTAAAGTTATTCCACTATAGTTGTACGTATATACCGGCCCTTTTAAAGTTTTTCCATAGTCGAGTACTTTTTAGGACCTTGGAACGTTTGACCTAACTAGTATGGCCTATTTAGATGAAATCCATTCCTATAACACCTACGTATTTTAAATCCCAGACCATCGTTTAGACCTTGATAATATTTTTTTAATTTTTTGTTGTTGTTGTCGTAATTAGTTTTGTGGGCCATTTTCATTTTTGAATGTTTTAGGGGGGACAAGTCATAAACCTTGATGCAATTTGTTGCATGTTGGCGCTTCCATTTTACATGATTTTTGTTCATATTTCAGGTTGTGGCAAATGTTTGCAACAAGGCAGGATTCGACTTTACGGACAATAAATTACTAAGCTCATTAACCCTGAAAACATAGTTTCCTCTTTTTCGTTTGAGCAGATGTAGGATAGAGCTATTACTTCAGCTTCCCAACCTCTTAAGACACATCGATTTGAAGAAAAAAAGTTCGAGTCCCGGGCCGGGACGAAGTCTTCTTTTTTCTTCAGTTTCAACGCACGTGGTTTCGCAGTCTTATCATTAAGAGAATTAATATCTCGCCGTCGAATACCAACCGAATTTAGCTCAATCGCTCATTTCGTCAGGTTGGGACTGTCCGCGGAGTTCAGGCTCGCGCGCACCTTCGTATAGGTACGGGGTTTGTTTGCTAGCTAGGCAGCAAGACTTAGGGCGTCACCCCGCTTCCTCCCTTATATGGTGCGTGGCCGTCGGGCCAGTTTACGTGAACAGTGACAGGGAAGGAGTTGTGGTCGGCTGGGAAATCCCAGAACCCCCAAAAGTCCTATATGACGGGAGTCGGTAATGGGATCATAGAGTTGAGTAATAAAGAGTTGAATGCTTGGGTAACACCACGTAACTTTGTTTTCTTTTTCGGATCTTCTTATACAGGCCTACGTTGTATTCTTTTTATTGACTCATTATTAAAACCACATGACGCGCGGTTAGTGATAAGTGGTGACCGTACATTATAGACACTCTCGGACAAGAGATGGCGCTCGTCATCCTGAACACAAAGCCGGCCACGTAATTTTTTTTCCTAGGGGTGCACCACCCTAATTCAAGTCCCATTGAAAACAGTGTAAAATCAACAATGTTCACGACCAAGTTTCATGCACACCGACATCACTGGGGTTTCTAAAACAACAATCAGATTATTGTCTTGGTCTTTATCTTTCCATTTCTTTTCAATTTTTACTAGGTTAGCCAATTACATTTTTTAATATTCACACCAAAAGAAACTCACCTCCCGAAAAGTGATACTTCCCAAGCCTGCAAGCAGCCATTTTACAAATGGCATCCCTCCACGTTCTAGGGCAATTAGGACCCATTTTCAACCGTAATTTTGTCAAGTCTGCCCTCAGATTGAAGCTTAAAAACCAGGGAGTTGATCCTATCCTATATTTACACAATCCCACCATTTATTTCACCAAACGGCATCCTTTTTCAAAAGAAATTGTGGGGGCACATTTCATGCAGATGAGCTAGCGTAGAAATTCTCCTTTCAATTAGGGTGGTGCACCCCTAGGAGTAATTATCATAAATGGGCGGCTCTAGACCTCTCGCGTCATGATTATTCAGTAGTTTTAACAATGACGCTAATATATTGTTATTGCTCATTCAACAAGTTACACGTAGACCAGAGGTACATTAAAGCACTTTGAAAAACGGCTTCTGTCGACCTCTCACTGTAGCTAATTAGTGGATAATGGGTTAGGTTATAGATCGTTCGACTGGGGTTCGAATTCGGTTTCTGCTTTTTTTCATTGACTATTTTTGGTCTCCAATTTTATTGTTGGAGTGAGTTTATTTAATTAGAGGGAAAGTAAGGATCTAAAAACCTAAGTGTCTTCCACTCAGTGTGGTGTAGATACGCCCATTTATGGTAATTACCCCTAACCCTCCTAGAAAAAAAAAATACGCGAGCCGGCCCTGGCTGTAGGCCGGGTACACACCATACCACGAAATTCGTGCGCGGAGCTCATTAATATTTCATGATCCTCTGATAATTTGTAATGCGAGGTCCTTTTGGCATATAGACCATGTGCCCTCTGTTTACATCTATATTCAAATGTGCCCGTCAATATGCGCACGCATCGTGTTTTACATAAATTTGGTTAAGAGGCGACATCAGAGGTCACATAATTCAAAGGTGGTCTGACCTGTGGCGTCACTCCTCAACCGATTTTTATGCAAAACACGATGTGTGCGCACATTTGAATACAGATGTAAACACGTGACGTCAGAGGGCACATTGTCTATAAATGGGACTAATTGTGGAAATGTTTGTGGAGATCTAGTATTTGTGACTTGTGTCTTCCAACTGGGGAGATTTTATTCACAAAAAACAACAGCCAACATCACGTGTGGGTCTATTATTAGTATTTGGCCATGAAGTTGACCACCATTTTGGGGGTGTACTAGGGGAGGAGAATATAAACGAAAATGGGGCAGTTCATCCCCAGTAAAATTGAAAAGAAAATTGCCCTAGGGGTATTAATCTGTAATTTCCAGTGAACAAAATTACAATGCCACCCTACTACTGAGCATCGCTACGCGGCGCTGTTTCTGTCCGATTTAGTGTCGTTTCCTATGAGAGTGTATTTTCAAAAGATGTTATTCAAATTTAACTCGGGGTCACGCGCAAATGGCTTATTCCTCCATGGCGCAACGGAGCAAATACATTCCCATAGACACTAGTGCTAAAATGCCCATACTTTTAAGCACTTTTAACAACGAACTTAGAACTCTCACACATCTTTAGGCTCCACATAAAAATGACGACCAGCATGTCATATTTCATTTCTGTAAAATTTTTGGTGGGTTGACTGATGACTTTTTTGGGAAATCATAACCAAACAAGACCAACCATAAAAATATGACGTTTTTTTCCCAAACTGGAGAAGTAGACATTTTGAAAAAAAGTATCCCTCCACAACATGGCCACAAACAGCACCACTTTCGGACCCAATTGCATCCAAAATACTCAAAATGAGAAGCTCAGCCCCTGCTCCGGGCCAGATGTGCAGTGCGGTATTTCTTCAATAAACCTATTCCATGGCTCTCGGAACTCTAAAATATAAAATAATTTGAGTGTGTAACTTGTATTTATGATTAGGTCGGCGAACGGATTTTTTGCTTATTTACATGTATGTTGCCCACCGGATAAGCGCTCAAAATCTCGGTCCATGTGGTAGAGTCGTGCACGGTCAGAGGCTGCCTGGTGTGTATGGCCAACGATCACGGACCAGTCAAGAACAATTAAGTTTTTGCCAATTTCAATTACTTACTTAATCCCTTAGCCTTACTTTTATTTATTTATTGTGTTTTATTGACCAGGGTAGCCACATCAGTTATCTAAGAACTGTTCTCCCTGGGGGCCCAGGGTAATTAATAATTATTACATTTTTTAATTTTCAAAAATAATTTAATTTCCACCAATTTTAATTACAAATGCAAGGCTAACCCTTAACCAGTTCGCGCCAGAGGACGTATATACACGCAATGTTTCCCCCAGATTCAAAACGGTTGACGCACAAACACGTCACGAGCAAGGCCGGAAATGTTGGTCAGCAGCGAGCAAGGTCGGAAATGCGTGGGTGTGCTTTCCAGTACCATTGGCCATGAACCCGCCTCGGATCAGGTTTCGTTAAAAATAATCCCACGCCTCGGCTCGGTGATGTGAAAATAATCCCTGGGCGAACTGGTTAAAAGTACAGTATCTCCGCGGGCCAGACCGTGTGATCTGTACTGTTGCATAACCACGCACCGGTTTAGCACATGGCCAACACGAGATCGCGTACTAACGCAAACAGCTTCCAGACAATAACACTGAAAACACAGTTTCCACTTCTTCCGGTGAGCTGATGTATAAGTTACAGTAACTTTATTGGCATAATTGTTTGGTACCCTAATAATTAATCCAGCCATTGATCACCTTTAATGCTATGACCCAAATCAGGAATAAGTCGCAAAATGACTTGTTTGAGATATGTACATTGCAAGATTGGAAATGTCATGAGCTTTCTAATGATACCAATCACAAGCCTGTAGCTCATAGCAAATAATGCTTGCGTAAAACCATGTTCCAGGTTTGGGGTCTGTGGGATCGTAAATTAATTCAGCAGTGAGTTCAGTCAGTGATATAGTTTCTTTCCAGACAACCTAATCAGACAAAATAACATTGACTTAATATACAAAAGGGATCTTTATCTTTGAGGTTTGTGAATTGGAACTTGGGCGATAAAGGAAACCAAATTGCTGCCGAAGTCGCTGTGAAATTACTGTAGTGCTTTGAATGAAAACACATGGTGATGAACATGTGTGTGACCGTCATTTTACCCCTTGCGAAAATTGTGACAACTACTCGCGAGTACTCGACTACTCGCGAGTAATTTCTTCACAAGTACTCCAGTGGGAAAAATCACTACTCGTCCAGCACTACATGTGTAACAGGCATGTGATGGGTATCATTGGAAAGCTTTTGAAATGATTTTGATGCGCTGGGTTACATTATGTGAGGGGTTCTGGCAAAATGAGACGGAACTGGGCAGAGGTCGAAAATGAGGATTATCATGTATTAGACAAGAGGATAACATTCTTCCTACAATGCTGTTTCTTGTACTTCAACCAGACATACCATTAACAAGTTACGATTGTTTAAAGTTTGCATTTATCAACATGTCGCAAAAGTAAAATATTGAGAAAAAGGCCTTTGAAGTTTCGCGTTTTGTACATGTAATACGGACAAATGTCAATTGTTTTTCTTTAACCAGTTCGCGCCGGGATTATTTTAACATCACCGAGCCGAGGGGTGGGATTATTTTTTTGAAACTCGATCCGAAGCGGGTTCAGGCCGACAGTGCCGGGAAGCACACCCACGCATTTCCGGCCTTGCTTGCTGCTGACAGACATTTCCGAACTTGAACTTGGCGTGTTTATGCGTCATCCGTTTTGAATTTGGGGAAAACTTTGCGTTTATATACGTCATCAGGCGCGAACTGGTTAAAACTCTTTTATGCCACTACTATCTTACTCTTTCTTTAGAAATATGCTAAGTAGACATTTATAACAAAGATTACAAATATCAAAAAATCTGAAATTTGGAAACAAAAAACTACCATTCACTATTTTGCATTTTTCTCTTCTATAGTCTGTGCCCATTTCCGTCTCATTTTGCCAGAACCCCTCACATTATGCGATCTCGGGTGTTAAAATCATCATATCCCACATCACAGCAGTCAACAATTGCAAAATATTTGCCTGCATTCTGATCGTATTGTCCAACAATAAATTAAAGAAACAACTATCCAAAAAGTAACCAATAAAATTATTGTTCAAGAGTTTACTTGATGTAAAAATAATCAATGATTCTTAAAAGGTAGGATACACCATTTGCAGATATCGAAAATATTTACTACCGAATTATGAAGAAATATCTTACTCATTTGAAAGTAAATAATAATTCTAGGCATCCAGCAAAATGATTGCGCTAGATATCCTGTAATTATTCCGAAAAATGAAATTGTATAAAAACAAATCGCGATCGCGGAATAACTGCTCGACGCCGGTTGAAAAAAAAACGCAATTTTTTCGTGCTTTTCTCGGCATCCATGATTGTAAAACTTCGAACAGGTCAGTTAAACGATAGTTACCGTTACTATAAAATACAACCCCCCAAATCCACCCATTCATGATAATTTAAGCAATTACCAACGGTGTATCCTACCCTTAACTCCCTGTGAATTTTTGTTTCTGGCATGTTGTTATTTTGAAGAAAATAATTTTAAGTAATTAATTTTTTTATTGACATTTTAATGAGAAGTTGGTTCAAAATCAAAATATATTAAAACTTTGTCAGGTTTAGTAGTCAAGCACCATTTTCAGAGCTTTTCTACTTTAATAAAATGATAAAACTGACAAATAGTATACTAAACCTTAACATGCAAGTTCCAAGAGGCCTTATGTAGAATCTCTGTGTAGATGTTGCAGACTCGTTATTAGTTGAGTATTCATGTCGACTGTCGACTTCTGTTCACAAGGACTCCATTCTCCGTCTTTTTACTGAAAGAAACCAACAATTTTAGTAAAAGACTACAGGCCAAATTCATAAATGGTTATGATCACCAGATTATTTTAGTCACGTACAACTATTGTACAGTGGCTAAAACAGAGAAGTGCGCGTGTGGATAAACTCCTGTGATCATTGCAATTCAGTAAGAAAATAATTGGCTGTTTATTCAGACGTGTAGAAGTTCCTGCTTAGCCGATGTTTAGTGGTCTAGCCGTACATCATTCTATTCACAGCGGATTACGTAATATGTTGATTAATAAAAGGGCATATATATCTTCGAAAACACGCATATCGCTGTGTTCTGCTGATCAGCTCAGTTGACACTAGTAGGAGGGTCGCCATGTCGAAAAAACGCGCTAATAATTTTACTCATGACCAGAAATTGGGTCTTATTGAGTGTGTAAAAGATGGGGAGAAGTTCTTCCTGTGCTATTTCAATGATACGCAGCAGATCCATGGCCATACGTCTGTCCCTCAAGCAAAAGGGTAACTTGTACACGAGATAAACAAGCCCCTTGGGACGATTAAAATTTCCTAGACAGGTGTCACTATTCCATGTACGTTTGATAAACAGCAGCTGATCTAATCACTCTTTATGAATTCGGGCCTAGATTTGTACGTTTAATCATCAACTGTGTATACACAGTTTAGCCTAGATAATCATGATCAAGGGGAAAACACCGTTTATGAATTTGGCCCTACATGTACAGCGTATCCGCTAATAAATGTGAGTCTTGATGACAGGCAGAGTTGTAGTCAAGTCCCTGCTAGTTAAAGGTAGGCTACAACATTTGCAGATATATCGAAAATATTTACTACCGAATTATTAAGAAATATCTTACTTATTTGAAAGTAAATAATGATTGTAGGCATCCAGTAAAATTATTGCACAGATATCCTGTAATTATTTCAAAAAATAGAATTTTATAAAACAAAATTTGCGATCGCCGGACGCCGGACGCCGATCGCGAAAAACACAAATAACATAAGATCAACTGCTCGACACCGGTTGAAAACAAACGCTGTTTTTCGAGATTTTCTCGGCATCCACGATTGTGAATTTCGGACAGGTCAGTTAAACAATATTTACTATAAAAAAACAACCCCCCCAAATCCACCCATTTATGATAATTCAAGCAATTACCAATGGTATATCCTACCTTTAACGGGCAATTGGATGAACAATGACAAAAGAATACCTTTGTCAAAGCTCATTTGAATAGCTTGTAATTTAGAGTGGGACTGGAGGACTTTGTATGTGATAGACTTCTGTATCTGTAATCTGCATGGGTACGTCCCGGAACAAAATTCTGGCATTAACTTGCAGGGACTTGTGATTTGGACTCTTAAAGCAGTGTTCTCAATGGACTTTTTCTTCCGCTGCGACATTCCTTTGTGTAATTCTACCATGTGTTACCACTTGGACTTTTTATACCGCCACCGTGCAACGTAACCTTTCATTTTCCGTGCAAGACTGCCAAAATGTCACATATTGTGGGAGCTGTGTACTTGGGCGAGGCTGTTCCGGCCTATGAGACTTTTCAGCGTCCCCGATAAATTGGGCGAGGCTGTTTCGGCCCGATAAACTTTTCAGCGTCTCTGATAAATTACTTTGGCTGAGCAGAAACATTCGGCGACCACTTTCGGCCTGGTAGTTTTACATCACCGCCTCATTACGTGGACAGGGACATTAGTCTACCACGCATTCCTATTGGATTTTACTTTTGTCATTCTACAGAAAAGTCGTAGTACGTTAACCAGTTCGCGCCAGAGGACGTATATAAACGCAAGGTTTTCCTCAGATTGAAAACGAATGTCGCATAAACACGCCATGAGCAAGGCCGGAAATGTCTGTCAGTAGCAAGCAAGGCTGAAAATGCGTGAGTGTACCTCCCGGTACCATCGGCCTGAACCCGCCTCGGATCGAGTTTCGTTAAAAATAATCGCGTGCCTCGCCTCGGTGATGTTAATATACTCCCGGCACGAACTGGTTAACCAAAAAAAGTATAATGGGACAAAAGCTAAATACATCCATGTCTACAGGTATAAAATATGTTTGTGATGATATTTACAACAACAGAATTAGGGGTGTGCTTTTACGGTTAGTACGGGAACCAGCTACCCGACTTAAAAACAAATACGGGTACACACAGTAAAAAAACACTAAAAAAACTACAAATTAAAATAGTGGAAACTTGTGGAAGTGGAAGCCGAAAAGACAGCCAGAGTTTTGAAAACACCTTTAGTCTAAATAACAAGTAACAAAGACAACTATGTTGTTCCTAACTAACAAATTCCCCCTCCCCCTTCTTCCCCCCCCCCCCCCCCTTTTCAGATTTTTAGATCCACCCATGTCAACAACTCAAAAACCTAAACAGCCTATTTCCAGTACCCTCCGACCAGAAAAACTAGTGTTTTTTTTTCTAGATAAAAAATAATATCATATCAAGATCACTCGAATCAATACAGTAGTTTTCGTTTTAGGGACCTTTTCTGGAACCGAGTCGGTGGCCGATTGGACAGGCCTTTTCATTGCTGTTACACTTCTGTTCATCAACTGTCCATCTGATTCCCGACTTGGTTCCAGAAAAAGGCCACTAGAATGAAAACTACTGGACTGAATCGGGCAATCTTTTTTGTTTGTTCTCACCAGTACTGCTCTTGTTGTGTCCCTGTCGCCCGTGAACCAACGCTGTACCCCCATCTCTCCCATCTGGCTTCCTATTGGCCGCTGGAGCTGGCCTGCTGTGCTGATTGGCTATCCGTCTCGGAGACGTCCGGGGTCTGTGGTTGCGTGGGGAAGTTCTTGGAGTTTTCTGCTTGGCAATTCCGTGTTGTAGCTTCTTGTTAGGGGTAGGGGTAGAGGTGGAGACGAGGGTGGGGGCAAGGGTGGGGGCGAAGGTGGGGTTGAGGGCGAGGGTGGGGGCGGGGCCGAAGGCGGGGGCGAGGCTGATGCTCGGGGGAGGGGGCATCTGATGGGTGTCAGCTTCTGGTACAGGAACTTGAGAAGCGATCCAGAATTCAGGGTCATCTAGATTCAACAGAGGTATATTATAACTCATTAAATCGCATTGACGTTTTTTAATATCCTGCAATAGAACCAGGGACCAATTTCATAGAGCTGTTAAGCACAAAAATGTGCTTTGCACCAAAAGGTCTTGCTCAAAAATAACGGGTTGACAGCCACAACTCCATGTGCATTTCATGCTAAGCAAAAACCAACTGAATATAAGTCAAAAACAATATATGTTACCTAAATATTTGGTTTGTAACCCTGTTTTTGACAAGGAATAATTTTCATGCTCAGCAAATTTTTTTTGCTTAACAGCTTTCTGAAATTGGACCCAGGATTAAAATGATATTGAAAACAGCAAAAATGATAATACTATGTACTAAAAAAAACGTGCCATTAAAGGGTACTTGAAATTCAAAACTTTAATATGGTGAAATATCATTTTAATAATGCTGAATACTTAACAACTGCAAAAACTTCATATTTATTTATGTTCGATCATTAATCGTGACCCTAAAATAAAAAGCAATATGCGCCGTGCCCCGCCCATAAAAAATGACGTCACGGTAAGAATAGACCGTGGCTGTACCAGGCTAAGCCTAGCCTTGAATACAAGGCTATGCTGTATCCGCAACGTGGGATCATCGTTTGCCACAACACTAAACGTGTACATAGCAATGCATTATTATACATACTTTGCTGGTTCTCATGCGCGCGGGGCGTGGGCGCGCACAATGGTACGGTGTACGTGTACGCGTGTATGATTAGTACGTATAATGCATTGCGGGCTATGTACAAACGATGATTCCACGTTGCGGATACAGTGCAGCCTTGTATTCAAGGCTAGGCTTAGCCTGGTATAGCCACGCTATATTCTTACCGTGACGTCATCTTTTGTGGGCGTGGCATGGCGCATATTGCTGGTTATCAATAGCCTCTTTCCATAGGAAAACATGGAGAGAACCAGTGACGTGAAAAAAGTGATGGCAATAGACGGTGGGAAAGGCAGTACCGTCCAGTGAAAATATGGTAATGGTATATTTTTCTTGTTTTTCGACCGACAAGCTATTCAACCAGATCGCCGGGATTATTTTTACATTGACCGGACCCAGACTCGAAATTATTTTCCACGATCATCAATCCAATAGCGTTTGTGGGTAATTTGTGGGTGAGTACACCCTGCCTTGCTTGCTGTGAGCCGGTCGCTGTAGATCCAGTGTTGTTCACTTTAGATTGATTGTATTGTTGTTCCTTAAATCCACATTTTCACAAACGGGTGTTCATTACCTTTAAATGAAGAAACTCTATGCTTTGCCTTGTCTCACTATAAAACATACCATCTGCGAGGAGAATTTGCTCAATTTCGGTGAAGTGCGTCCGAGCGACGGCTGGGGAACGGTCCGCGTCGGGGCCAGGGGTGGTACCTCCGGCAGTCATCAGTAAAATTGTGTCCAGGGGAGTGGAAGTTGCCATGGGAAACAACGGATCTAAGGAAGGGACGGAGAAAAACAAACATGAAAACAGTTTCCTGAAAATTACAAATGAATTTTTCGGCTTTGATCTGTGAAATTGATTGCACTGCCTATTTTCTCCAGTGCCCGACAACTTCATTAAAAAAATTAAATCCAAAACCCAAATTGTAAAAGTAGGATTCTTTATCTGCACAGAGATGGGTTCATCAGCTGCAAAATTGACATTACCAAGCATGGACTTCGTAACACAAACGAATGTGGTGCTTAACCCGTTCGCGCCGAGGAACGTATACACGCAAAGTTTTGCCGAGATTCAAAACGGGTGACGCATAAACACGCCAAGTTCAAGGCAGGAAATGTCTGTCAGCAGCGAGCAAGGCCGGAAATGCGTGGGTGTGCTTCTTGGTACGATCGGCTTGAACCCACCCTGGATCGAGTTTCGTTAAAAATAATCCCGCTCCTCATGAGGCCATGAGATCATTTTTATCTGCAGCAGCCTGACATCAACGCAATATAGTCAGGTTCATAATGTACATATTGAAAGTTTCGTTCACTTTTTTTGTAGATTTGCTAAACTATACATTTTTTGAAACGTTAGGATATACTTAACATGAAAACCAAATGTTTACATTTGTTTTCAGGTTCTTCTGAACAAAATAAACCTTTAACACTTTGACTGCTGCCATTTTTTACACCGTTACCGCCCACGATGCTGCTGGTTTGTGGAGAACTATTCAAGTTAATTTGCATTAAGGTAAACCTACTTTATTTATTTTTTAAACTCTCAAAAGGCACGGGCACTGAAAGAGTTTGGATTGACGAAACTTTAATGTCTTCAAACAATTAAGTCTAATTACCTTCTTCTGCATTTGCAGCTTCCCTTTCAGTACCTTCCTGATGAAGATTCCCAGGTCCTTGCTGCCTCAGAGAAGCCTCTGGTACTACCCCTGATTGATGCTGTGGCTGGGCCACTTCTTGTTCTTCCAGCTGCTTGCGTAGAAGCTGTTCCCTGAACTCGCGCTGCTTCTGCTGCTGTCGTAGTTTGCGTTGCAACAGCAGCTGTTCGGGGTTTAGCTCAATGGCCAACTCGCTGCAGAAATTAGAGTTAGAGTGATCTTTAGAGCTATATTATGATAGAATATCTTAGATTTATAAACTGTTTTACCATGACCTGTCATCACAAAATGAGCATAAAGTCGGCAAAATCAAAAATTGAGATATGGAAATTTCTAAATTCTGTGAAAACAGAGCTATTTTTTTGTCTGGAGTCTTAATACAGAGATTATGAGAAAACGGGCATTTTTTTTGCGAGAAAATTGTGTGAACGCGCAAATAAAATGCATAATCAAAATTGTCTCAAAAACAATTTTTTTTTATCTGATCGTCCTGAAAAATTGGGAATTGATTGTTGGGGATTTAGTCTTTAAAAAACCCAAATAATCTCCAAATCGTTTTGTGATGACAGGTCACATATTTGTTCCCATATTTATAACCAGAGTGACTCGTAACCCTTTCATATCGGATGACGTGCATTAGACAGGGCTCGTGATCAGAAAAAAATGCATTTTTTTCCTGTCAAGGTTTTTAAACGGTTTCATCATCCTGAACCTTAACCATTTGGATTTAGCTTGGGGCCACCACCCTAATTTTGTTCCTAATTTAAGATAGCCGCCAACATCCAAAATGGTTACCAAAATTACCTAAATCAGATTTATAAGTTTTTTCAGTGGTTCTGTCATCCTGAACCTACATGTATACCCTTTGAATTTAGCTCCGGAGACACCCAGAAATTGCCCTCAGTTCTAAGATGGCAGCCAAAATCTAAAATGGACCGGACTCATTGTGTTTATTATAGCAAACTTAAGCAAAGCTCTACCGTACCCATCAGAAGTTGTTGGCATATCAGCAGGGGCTGACATCACTTCTTCAGGAGAGATGTGATGCCCGTCTGTCGCCACAGCATTGAAGTCCCCTACTTCCATATCAACAATCTCTTCGTGTGGCCACCTTGAGCTTATTTGTTTCTCAGCTGCCGCTGCCGCTGCCTCAGACGTTCTTGGACCCAAAGCACCACAGGAGACTGGTATTGGCAAAGTCCCAGTCCTGTTTTGGACTTGCTTGATGCAGGGCTGATTGTTTACAGAAGGATCTGGAATCTCTCCGTGGGGTTTAGAGGGGTGATAGGCTGGTGGATTGGTTGCAGCAAATTTGGTGCTGGGACTGGGTAGTCGGACGGCAACACTCGGGTGGGTCGGGGAAGGAGATGCGTCTTGGTTGGGTCTGCAATCCTGGTCACCACCTGGCGGAAAAGAATGGCCAGTTTGTCCGTGGAGTACTGACGGCGAGGAAGCAGGAGTGGCGACACATTTTAAAGTCGGGATCCGAGTCGGGCAAGCCCTCTGAATGGGGACTGCAAATTCGGCAGTGGTGTGATTGTTGTTGGCATTGCAGCTACTGGTCTGGACTCGGGATAGGACTGATGACTCTGTTTGGCCTGGCGTGGGTCTGCCGGCTGCTTGGCGGCAGGGCTTCTCTCCCCTGAGAACAGGCAGATTCCCCGGAGACCACTGGTGTTTGGTTTGTGATTGATATCGAGCTTCAAGGATCTTTGGGTCCACTGTACCTCTCTTCATGTCAGTTACACTGAGTACCTCTTCTGGCTGTCAACGAATGAAAGCAAAAACAGTTGTCGAGGTAAAAGTAAATAACTTTCTTTTTAAAGTACCCCCTATAAAACAATACACCCATGTATAAAATTGTCTACTTCAGCACACTGTACCCTGAAGGATGGCAGCTGATCTTTCTATAACAAGTTCGCGCCGGGATTATTTTGACATTGACCGTGCCCAGACGTGGGACTGTTTTTCACGAACCTCGTTCCCAGACGGGTTTCAGGCTTTTATCTGTGGGTAGCACACCCCAATATTTTTGCCCTCGCTCGCTGGGAGCCGGTCACCGGCAGATATTTTCAGCTTTGCTTGTGTTTATCCATCATCTGTTTTTAATTTTGGAAAAAACTTTACGTGTATCCACGGCATCCGACACCCACTTGTTAAGGTTTATCTTTAAGAGATTCAAATTGCCAGCAAACTCAAGTCCAAGCTTTGTGGTCAAGTGGTTAAAGTGTTGGACGAGAACGCTTGGAAACGTTTGCTCTTGCATTAAGCTCTTGACATATATAATGTTGAGTACTGTAGCGTCTGCACCGGTTGGCCGGTAGAGGGCACTAGAGCGATTCCACGGTGGAATCGCCCTGGTAGTCCCTGCTGGTGCGCCCTGGAAACCTGTGCTTGATCAGCCAAACCGGTTTAGACGAGTTTCCAGTGCCTCTTGATAACGTTAGCTTCATGTCAGTGTTTGTCAGTGTTGTGCTAATAAGCGGGCTGAGAATCACCGGAAACCACAGAACACCTTCCCTTCCTGTGTGTGTGTCAACCCCAGAAACGATCTTCGTTACAGTACTTAGTATCTTCTCAGACAATAAAAAAGACAATAAAATGGAAAGAATCTGAGAAAAATATATAACAAAAACCGGTTCCGCAACGATCACCTGAACAACCACTAAAACAGCTTGTTTCATGCTTGTTCAGGGCCTGCGTCCCTGATCTGTACCACCCATAAATGCTCAACCCTGGCCTGTATTACAGCAATGATTTGACGAGTCTGTGCGACGGACTTACTGGTTTAGGAGCCTTCCCGATGCATCTGAGGTATCCTTTATCGTTGAGACAGTTACCAAGACCATTGCCAAAACTCCTGCAAGATATATGTTCATGTAGATGGTTTGAATGCAAACAAATGTTGTAACTATATAATAATCATCAAAATGGCTTCAAAGTCTCAAAATCATATCACAAAACGTTTTGAACAACTGCAACCAATCTTAGGCTTGTTGCTCAAGCCAACTGTCTGTAGCAGGGTTGTAGTCGATGACCACCTCAAAAGAGGGGGGGGGGGGGTCCCTCCATCTAATATCTCGCTTCATAGGGTAATGACCCTGTGGTGACCATCCCCCTGGGTGACATTTGACCTTGTAAACATTGTCACGTATTTAACATGACCTATTAACGTTCGTCTTTCACAGATAACTGGTAGACTGTTTTGTACTTCTTCCACCATTGACTTTTAGCTGGTTTTGCAACTCGTACGTCCCTTATCTTTCTTGCTCCAGTTCTTAATGTTTGTCCGGAGGATTGTAACAATAAGTTTAGTCTATTATCATTAAAGTTTTCCGAGAGTTTGAGGTTTTCCTAGGAAGTTATAATAAATCATTTGTCGTCGTCATTGTCCGTGTTCGTATTTAACTTTGGAAACTTTTGGTGAACTCTGTCAACATTTTCGAAACGTTCAGCGTTGCGACCTGAATTCCTCCGAACACAAGCCTCGAAATTAACGCTTACCCACTTACCGGCGGTAAGTGATTTTTTCCAGCGGTAAGTGATTTTTTTAAATGGGTAAGTTGCTGGGTAAGTGACTTTGAAGTATGATTATCATGATGAAATATGATAAAGAAATGATTTATAATCAAAGAAGTGAATTGTGTGAACATTTTCTACTTTTACTAAGGCAACTTAGCTATAATTTTGTGTACGCCCTGTCCCCATTTATATGCACTGCTTGTGTCGAAGTGCAGCGCGCGCACAGCAAGCACATGCATCGCATAAGTACATGTATGGTCCGATACCCAGACTGAAATAGTGCTAGTCATAATGTCTGCGCAGCTGGGGTGCCAGTTTATTTATAAAGCAGTCCGTGGAGCGAACATGTACGTGTAGATCGTACTGCTGGTTGCACTCGACCTTGCTTCAGAATCATTACAGTGGCATTTTGTCACGAACTATATGTCAAATAATATTGTAGCTGTGCAGATCAACGATGTTGACGAAGTACTTGAAAATTGACTGTCTGCCAAATCTAACTTTACTAGTGGGTGTTAAGTGATGTTTCACAGTGTTTGTCTTTGTCACTAAAAGGAGCCCATTGTTTTAGCAGGCATTGGTCCTTGTAGGTAAATGATATCGGACGAGATCTTGTTTTAAAAGACCATTTCTTGCAGGGTAAAGTGATATTTTTTTTTATCAATGAACGTTCGTGTCTTTCGATCGGTCCGTGGCATTGGTGTCCCCGTGAATGATGAATTACACTGCACTAGTGACACTGCAGTATCAGTAGAATATAACGTTTATACTGGAGTTTCCACATGCAAATCAGAGAGGAAAAATGGTGTTTTATTTTGTAGATTTTTTTCTTTTCTTTGGGGGGGGGGGGGGGGGGGGAGTTTTTGGAGTTCAATTTGCAAAGTCTTAAAATTTGTTTTACACTTTTTGGAGGGGATGGGGGGGGGGGGGGTTGATTTAACTTTTTTTTTTTTTTTTTTTTTTTTAATTATTTTTTAAATATTTGTATATGTGTTTTGTTGGTTACACTAAAGAAATCCCCGCTCATTTAAAATGTGAAACCTGTGAAAGCAAAATGAGGCAAAAAGTACTTGCAGTTTCAACAAAATGCTTGAGCCATTTGTTTTTTATTATCGGCATTTTTGAAATTATGAAGTTCTAAGCGACAGATTTGTACCAAAGGATTGGTTTTAAACATAATTGTGTTTTCAGTTTTTCAATTTTTTAATTGCGGTTTAGAGTGTACATTTTTTTCAAATAAAAAAACAACCTACATGTAACTGTTTAAAACCTGCAAAGCAACAACAAATTTCAGACGATATAGTGTTGATCATGCAATTTCCTTGGTTCATCTGCCATCCTGCGGACGAAAGTGAACAAATGTTATTGTGGTTGTACATCAAACCATTTTCTAATTACAACTGGAAAATTATCTTGCCAAATCTGATTGTCCTGTGTGTGTTTTAATAAAAAATAACAAAACTTTAAAAGTTGGGGTTTTTACCAATAGGGTAAACTTATATCTGTGATTCCAATGGCAATTCTGTGGCAAGATCTCAAATATTACTTTTGCAGAAGATTAATCATGCTTTATTTGATAAGCCGATTTTGGGTAAGTCATTCTTGAAAGTGGGTAAGTGGAAAATCACAGGTGGGTAAGTGGTAGGTAAGTGAAGAAAAATTTTAAATTTGAGGCTTGTCCGAACAGTACCGCGAGTACGTCATTAGAGTTAGTGAACTTAATAACTTGTAATCCCCAAAAGCCTTATAGCAGTGCACATGGCAGAATCATTACAAGGCTATAGTGTCTCATGCGACATTATAAGCCAAACCAGCTCCACCATCTTAAAAGGGAAATTCCAGGCTCAATAATATTTACCTAGTCTAAAAGAATATGGTAACATACTGACTCCGCAGGGAATTTGTTTTGATTTGTTATCGAGAACGACTCACGCACCTATTATATTCACGACTTCTTGCCATTCAGGAGTACAAGGGCGCATCCATATTGTTCAAATTTCCCGCATCATCCGGGACATTATGACGTAGTGTCTGCACCTCAATGCACATCGCTTTATTGCCTGTTGTTCGCACTGGTATCCCACCTCGACGCGGCCAACTACATTATGCATACGTGTGTTGTACGGCGCCCGACTATTGCGAGTACCAGGGTTGTAACTAGACATTTTTGAGTGCCAGCTATTTTTGGGCTGAGAGCCGGTATCGCTCGCGGGCCAACCGAGTAAAACGCGTGTGCAAATAGACACGTAAAAAATTGCAATGCGTTGCAGCAAAAAGTACAAAATCGCGATGTAATTCAGCAAAACTTTTGCCGGCCGGCAAGCTTCATTTTTACCCCGAGTGCCGGCCAGTAATGTTGAATGCCGGGTACCGCCGGCCGGCGCCGGCCAGCATAGCTACAACCCTGATGAGTACATGTATTGCATGTCTGTGCAGAATATCGAAAATCTGTGAGCTAGTAATTATGGAATCAGGTCCTTCTCCGTATGATTTTAAGCCCACTTTCCCATGTACCGGTACAGTACACATTATGTATACACTATGCCGTACACAAACGGGTTCACTTGCTTCCTTGCGCGTGCAGCTAGGGCCGCTATCGATCGGGCTTCGCGTACTGATGGTTCAGACACTACGTCACAATATCCCATATGTACCGAGAAAATAGAACAAAAGGGCGGTTAGCATGACGGTAAGCAGAGTGCGAAAAAATCTCTGTTTTATATGATTACCGAAACCGATAAAAATGAAATAAAAATCAAGTCACAATGGCAATTGACACTCTTTAACATTATGCCATTATAAACTATGGGTGGAGTTTCCCGTTAAGGCATTTGTACAATGTCCACCAACATCAACCTGTTGTTCCATTAGCTAATGTATACAAATAAAATTGACTGATGGATTTTGGCGGATTTAGTCCAGTACCCCGCAGAGGCAGTAGAGAGTAAGGGTTAAAATAATAACTCCCTAGAGTGTGTGCAAAAACATATTGGTTTTGGAGGATTTAAGAGGGTTAGGGTTAAAGAACAAGGTGTATGGGTCTCACTTGAGAGCTCTCTTTAGGCCGTCTGTCACTGCTTCCTTCCTGGCCTTCTCAATGGACAGAGCCTTAGAACGCATCCCTTCACTTACGCCATACCCAATGTCTTCATGAAAGACACCATCCTATAAAGTATAGAGAGGACAGCAATAGAAGCTGTGAGACCTGGGGCCAATTTCATAGAGCTGCTAAGCACACAAAAAATTGCTTAGCATGAACATTCTTTCTTGACAAAAACAGGGTTACAAACCACTTTTTCAGGTGAAGTATATTATTTGTGATTGGTATTTTGCTGATTTTGGTTTGGCATGAAAGGCACATGGAGTTTTTGCTAGCAACATAATTTAACTGAGCAAGACTTGTTTTGTGCTAAGCAAATTTGTGACCTGTGGTCACTATTTAAAGCAATTATTGAATAGATGTAGTCACATAATTGATCGAACTGTCCAAATTTTGTCAGTTCCGATCCAAAGATCTTGTTTCTCTTATTTAATTTTTGTTAACATTTGAATAGCATATAGAAGGTCATGTTGAACAAGAATCTCATAATTTTTGATTTTCTTCAAAATATTTAGAACATTTATTTATTTTTTAAAGACAATTAAAAATTGTAATAGTATACACGTGTATTTGAGGCGTTCTGGCAAAATGAGACGGAACTGGGCACAGGGGATAGTGGAGAAAACTGCAAAATAATGAATAATAGGTGATTTTTTGTATTTTCAGATTTATTGATATTTGTTACCTCTGTTACGCCTGCTAACTATATTTTGTTAAAGGGATCGTATACGTTTGGTAATTACTCCAAAAATTAATGGCAATAAAAACTTACTTGGTAAGAAGTAGAGCAGCTTTGGATAGTATAATGCATTTTTAGAAACTTTTCACTTTGAAGTACTGCAGTTATGGAAAAAGATATCACTTTTTATCCCCAAAAATTTGAATCTGAGAAGCGTTACTGCAGTGACGTTTCTCAGAGTGTGTATTCAATGCAGATTATTCTTCCTGCGTAGACAAAACCGCTTGGCAATATTTCACAATCGCTACCTCTTTTTGAAATGAAATTTGTACAGGTTAGTTTTATGGTATATATCTATAACTATATAGGATTGAAACAAACAATGGGTTCCAATTACCAAACGTATACGATCCCTTTAAGAAACAGTAGGAAAGTAGTGGAATATAAGTGTTTTTAAGAAAAAAAACAATTGGTATTTTTTCATATCACATGTGCAAAACTCAAAACTTCAAAGGCCTTTTTCTCAACATTTCACTTTTTTGAAACGTTGATCAATGCGAACTTCAAACAGCCATAACTTGTGAATGGAATGTCCGATTGAAGCGCAACAAACAGCATTTTAAGGAGAATTTCATCCTCTTTTCTAATACATGAGAACCCTCATTTCAATCTCATCCCAGTTCCGTCTCATTTTGCCAAAACCCCTCATTATTTAATATTATCACAGGGTATCTGTTTTGTTATATACGTACTTTGAGCTGAACCTTGACAAAAGCACTCACGCCGACAAAATACTTGGATCCCGTCTGGTCCACGAAATCTGTAAATTGAAACGAAAAATATTTACAACAATTGTTCTGAATGAAGAAAACAGTTTGAAGTGGGACAAAAACTAGCAACTTCTTAAAATTCTGGCAGCAGTTTACTAATTGTGCTATTCCGCTTAAATTTGTGAGCAGTAAATCCTGGGGTGGTGTGCTGCATTGGGGGGCTTAAAGGTAAGATACACCATTTGCAGATATTGCAAATTTTTACTACAGATTTATTAAGAACTATTTTACTTATTTGAAAGTAAATAATGACTTTAGGCATCCAGCAAAATTATTGCGCTAGATATTCTGTAATTGTTTCGAAAAATTGAATTCTATATGTAAAAAATTTGCAATCGCCGGACGGCGATCGCGTAAAAACAGGGACAACATAAGAATAACTGCCCGACGCCGGTTAAAAACGAATGCAGTTTTTCTTGCTTTTCTCAGCATCCATGATTGTAAAACTTCTGACAAGTCAATTTTTTTATTTTGCGACTTTCCCACCCGTTACGTGGTGCCAGGTCACATTTTGGTAAAACAGAATTAAAAATCGGGGACAGATCTGATTCGTTCTCATACCGATGTTTTGATGAGTGACCGAATGTGACCAGCCATTAAAACCGAATGTCTCGTTGGCCAGATAAATCAGACGCCATCCTTCAATGTAAGCAAGCTGTCGAAAGAATTAGTACAAGACCAACAATTTTAACATAAATTGAATCTCACTTCTTTATTCACTGCAACCAAACCAAAGAATCTAATTATATCTGGCTATTTTAAATACAATCAAACCTAAATATTCAGAAGGTTTTTTTTGAGAAATTTACAGTACCGGTACCCTCCTGAACGATTACAAAGGGGCGAGTTTAAGACAGGGATGTAGTCAAGTCCATCACAAGTCCCTGTAAATCCCTGCAAGTTCATCACAAAATTCACAAGTCCTCCAGTTCCAATTTAAATCACAAGCTACTCAAATGAGCTTTGACAAAAGCATTCCTTTGTCATTGTTCAACCAGTTACTTATGACTGGCTTTATGACTGGCTTTGTGACTGGCCTTGTGACTGGCCTTGTGACTGGCCTTGTGACTGGCCTTGTGACTGGCCTTGTGACTGGCCTTGTGACTGGCCTTGTGACTGGCCTTGTGACTGGCCTTGTGACTGGCCTTGTGACTGGCCTTGTGACTGGCCTTGTGACTGGCCTTGTGACTGGCCTTGTGACTGGCCTTGTGACTGGCCTTGTGACTGGCCTTGTGACTGGCCTTGTGACTGGCCTTGTGACTGGCCTTGTGACTGGCCTTGTGACTGGCCTTGTGACTGGCCTTGTGACTGGCCTTGTGACTGGCCTTGTGACTGGCCTTGTGACTGGCCTTGTGACTGGCCTTGTGACTGGCCTTGTGACTGGCCTTGTGACTGGCCTTGTGACTGGCCTTGTGACTGGCCTTGTGACTGGCCTTGTGACTGGCCTTGTGACTGGCCTTGTGACTGGCCTTGTGACTGGCCTTGTGACTGGCCTTGTGACTGGACTTGTGACTGGACTTGTGACTGGACTTGTGACTGGACTTGTGACTGGACTTGTGACTGGACTTGTGACTGGACTTGTGACTGGACTTGTGACTGGACTTGTGACTGGACTTGTGACTGGACTTGTGACTGGACTTGTGACTGGACTTGTGACTGGACTTGTGACTGGACTTGTGACTGGACTTGTGACTGGACTTGTGACTGGACTTGTGACTGGACTTGTGACTGGACTTGTGACTGGACTTGTGACTGGACTTGTGACTGGACTTGTGACTGGCCTTGTGACTGGACTTGTGACTGGACTTGTGACTGGACTTGTGACTGGACTTGTGACTGGACTTGTGACTGGACTTGTGACTGGACTTGTGACTGGACTTGTGACTGGACTTGTGACTGGACTTGTGACTGGACTTGTGAAAGGGGCTTGTGAAAGGGACTTGTGAAAGGGACTTGTGAAAGGGACTTGTGAAAGGGACTTGTGAAAGGGACTTGTGAAAGGGATTGTGCAAGCAGGGACTCGAATACAACTCTGGTTTAAGAAGACCATACCAATGCAGTTCCTGACACGTTTAAAATGCGTTTAGTACCACAATTAGGAACTTACAGGATGTCCCTTTAACAGGATAACCAGCCTGTACCTTTTGTCCTCCAGCTCCTGACCTTTGACTGATGAACTCTGGCCCCAACCTCTGTCTCAGGGCTGCTTGTATGGCCGCATGCTCCTCCTGACTGAATTCGACCTGAGATAGGGGGAAGGAAAATCAGACCAAATACAGATGTGATAAAATTGTAGTTTAGGGTGACTAGACTGTTGTTAATTGCAAAATGACGATAGAAAATCGTTTCCAAGAAAGTCGATAAAAAAAAGTAGAGTCCAATAAAAAAAAGTTGCCTTTTTATTAGTTTGAGGGCGATTCCTGGAAGATCTTCGCACGGTGCCCCGAGTCCTTCACTGTTATATTCTAAAAACGAAAGGTGCTATTTTTGCGGCTTTTAGTGTAAAAGAGCAATGTGTACACTAACACTAAGGAGTATGGTAATTAAAAATTGTGGCAAAGGACAAAGCGGTTTTTATTGTAAAATAAAATAGATTGTGTTTGAAATCCATCAGTGCGTGAAGTTGATAACAACACCACGTTTGGTTTTTAGGTGGTTGGTTTATTGAAAATCCACGCGCGGTCAGTTTCGAGCTGAGAGCTTATCAATACAATACAATAGTAAAATACGGATGTCAGACAAGTCGACCGTTGAGACAACTCGACTCGGGACAAGTCGACCGTTGAGACAACTCGCCCGTTGAGACAAGTCGACCGTTGAGACAACTCGACTCGGGACAACTCGACCGTTGAGACAACTCGACTTTATGGAAATGTTTATGAAAAAGGTTGCATAAATCAGTGGCAGGACCAAATAAATCTTATCCAAATAAACTAAATACGAGGTACATGTTTTTAGAAAACTGTTTCAGACTGCTAACAGAGTGCTTGATTGATCTAAAACACATATCTCTACACCTTTTCGATTCTTGAAGGCGTTTAGATCATAAACTTTATAGCCTAAGGGTTTTTAATTTCGTCATGCATGTGAACTTGTCATGACTTTGATTCATCACGGACGGCACTACAATTGTCTCAAGCAACACAAATGGTTCATTGGCGAGCCACCGGATCATCTGTAAATGAGATAAGTTGATAACCGGGGATGAGATAAGTTGGTGCACAGGCCCGGCAAAAACGATGCCACCGTGCACGCCTAGGCGCGCGGTACGGCTACGTTGGCCGGGGATAAGTGCGGGGATAACGAACAGATATGATATGATATGCAGATATGTAATGCCCAATGTACTCTTAGTTTACAAGGTATTTTAACCCAGTTTTCAATTACGTTTGTACCATGGAGAAATTTCTCCATAATTGTATAGGCCTACATGTAGTTTGAATGGGATAGCACCATCATTTTCCTAAACTAAAGCAGCTAAACCTATCAATCATCTTGCCCAGCGGCAACCCCAGGCCCGAACCCAACAAAACTTTATGTATTCATGATTCCCAAACGGCGATCAGCCGCCGTCAAAAGTCCCTGTTACTAAACATGCGAGTCGACTTGTCTCAACGGTCGACTTGTCTTTCCATTTATCGGACAAACGGTCGAGTTGTCTCAACGGGCGACTTGTCTCAACGGTCGACTTGTCCCGAGTCGAGTTGTCTCACCGGTCGACTTGTCTGACCCCCGTAAAATACAATACAATAGTAAATCCAGTATATTGCCAACTCTGAACAACAGGTGTTGAATTAGTCCGAGTTACTGGACTCTAGTTATCGCTTTTTTAACATTTGGACATCATCTGGCGCTATAGTGTTAAAAAAGCGATAACTAGAGTCCAGTAACTCGGACTAGTGTTGAATGATAGTTGATAGAAATTGCAACCAATTGCCAGCGATTGTGTAAAGTACATACGTACGTACAATCATGGATAGTGCTAGTTCAATTGGTACAACCATGGAGGAAGGAAAACATGTATGTACTACTATGACTTGTACATGTACAAACTACATGTACACTACGTGTATGCACGACGAAATATAAAAATGAACGAACAAAACCTGTCCAAAACAAGCTGAAGCACTTTGCCTCGGAGACTGGTCCGTTGACATGATCGCTGAAACTAGTCGATTTACAATCACATTTAACAAAACCTTGATGTAAACATAATGACAAAAGTCTTCAAAGAATGCCGAATTGTATAATGTTGTTGTCTGACGAATGTCGCCCCGCGTACGTGTACATGTTTAAAAGTTACGCCAAAAACAAAATCCGCTGGCTAGCTACATGTACAATTGTCAATAGAGGTCGCCCTACCTAGCGCCGTTTTTTGCGTGGTGCATGGGCGCGCGGCAGACGGTGATTTTTTTCCCCAGCATGGTCAAGGCCAATTATTATCATAACTGGGCGTATCTAGACCCCCACTGAATGGAATATACATGTACTTAGAATCTCGGAACCTTGCTTTCCCTTAAATTAAACTCATCCCCACAATAAACTTGGAGTCAAAAAAAAAATCTACGAAAAATGAGCACCATCCAAACTTACGACCTATCACCCCACCCATCTACTTGGCTGATAATAAGAGAGGTAGAAAAAAGATGTTTTTGTTCTTCAAAGTGCTTTAATGTACCTCTGGGCTAGTTGACTAAACCAATAACAATATAATATAAACTACCCTTTACCAAGCTAGGGGGAAAACATAGGGCCGCCCGGCAGCGTGATTTGTTTTTTTCAGAATGGTAAAGGCCAATTATCAGAACTTTTTTCAGGCTCTCGGAACCTTGCTTTCCCTAATTTCCACAAAAAACTTACTCGACCAATCTTACGATCTATAACATTAACCCATGCATTATATCTACTTGGCTACATGATGTGAGAGGTCAAAGAAGCTTTTTTTAAGTGCTTTAAATTTACCTTATGGGCTACGTGTAAACTAATTGACTGAGCAATAACAATACATTTTAGCTTAAAATGTCAAAGCGAACAACGACATTGGCAAGGTAGGACTACCAACTGAGCTTAATTTCTTGCCTTATATAATAATTATAGGCGGTCTCCCAAATTGTAAGTATCTTTCTTCGAGGGCGGTATTCAGAAGTCATAAACAGAAGTTCATCGAACAGATATAGTTCTGTTTTTATATTATGATTATTATGATGATTATTATTATTTTTTGTTTTTTTGATTGGGGGGGGGGGGGGGGGGGGGGGGTGTTGTTCCTGAACACTTAATTAGGCCTAACCAACCCCTGTACACTCCCCACACAAGCGTAGTCCAACTCCAATACCGGTGACACATGTTTCCATGATTAGGTCTAATCAGTTTTTAGAGTTCGGTGCACTGTATATACTTTTGAAGCCATATATGAAGCCATTGCCAAACCATAGCAAATTGTGTTCGTCTACGAACACATTTCTAGTTTAAAGGTAGGATACACCATTTGCAGATATCGAAAATATTTACTACCGAGTTATTAAGAAATATCTTACTCATTTGAAAGTAAATAATGAATTAATGATTGCGCTAGATATCCTCTAATTATTCCGAAAAAATAAATTTTATAAAGACAAATTTGCGATCGCCGGACGGCGATCGCGAAAAAACAAAGATAACATAAGAATAACTGCTCGACGCCGGTTGAAAACAAACGCTGCTTTTCGTGCTTTTCTCGGCATCCATGATTGTAAAACTTCGGACAGGCCAGTTAAACGATATTTACTATAAGATACAACCCCCAAATCTACCCATTCATGATAATTCAGGCAATTACCAATGGTGTATCCTACCTTTAACTTAATTTGTTAAATTAAGTCTGTTAACTTAATTGTGTTAACAAAATAAGAAGTTGACTCGAATATTTTACTCCTGTGTTAAAAATCGGCTAACATCCTCGCGGATCCCCGTTGGTTTTTTTTCATTACAATTTTTGATGAGAACTTGCTAGCTCGCAGGGCAATCTTTGACACCAAAGTAGCTCAGGCTGGCCGGCCCGATATCCGCATAGCCTATCAATAGGGCCCTATATAAAATAAATAAAATGAAACGAAAGCTACAAAATACCCGACACGCCCACAATGTATCTACAAAAAGATAATAAATAACTCCACGTGTGGCATATACATGCAGGATGCGCCTGAGCTGCCGAGGGGAAATACATGAGGTAGGTAAAAACTACATTTTGGATCGATTTTCACAGGCTTTTCGTTGGGGCGGGAGCATGCAACGTGATATTTCGCTTTTTAGTCGGCGAAGTGCCAAAACACAATTTGAAATGAACCGACGGCGACATTTAAACGGGTAATGTTTATCTCTTAAAACTTTGTGTTCACGACTGGGCATTACTGTAATCATAGCTAGATGTGATTAATAATGAGGATGCCGGGTATCTGATGCAGTATCATCATTATTTTGCATAATTCATGCACATCATCACTTACTTTGGTCCATGGTGGCTAGCGAGGTACAGTACTGGCGTACGTATCGCCTGCGCATATGCACCAGTGGCCCAGCCGGCCATTTTGGATTTGTTGGGCGTGCGACTCATCACACGAACATGCATGAACCACTCGTCTGTCAACACCGGGGACTTGCCATCAAATTAATGACTACTCAACCGTGAATAAGAAAACATTGCCAACCCCCTGGATGTGTGGTGGTGGCCGTCTGCAACAAGAGCACAAGGCAAATAAATAATGTATAGTCCGCGACATTCACCGTTGCCGCCAGACCACAGCGCCAGCGGTACCGGTGCATCAGCAGAGCGGGACGGTAGTTCTAGCCGCAGCAGTTCCGCCTCGGGATCGGCAGCCTCGGGGACACGTTCGCCGTCGCGTCCATCAGCCCGTTTACGTTCTTCACGACCCGATGTGAGCACTTCTCTGCCAATGGAGACAATACAGTCGCTGAATGCTGCGTATAATGCCGGACCTATTTACATGGGGGACGGAGTTGGGAGTCCTATCCAGGGCCAGGCTTCGCCCGTCTCGAGCGGGGCGAGTGGCAAGTCCAACTCGCTGTCACCGCGGAACTCTCCAACCGCAAGGTACATGTACATGTACATCATGTGTATACATGTGCGTTGGCTACAACATGTCCAAAACGGCTTCACATTAGCCCCACAAATGGGGCTAATTAGCTCTCTTTTGTTTTTGGTCTTTATCCTGTCGCTATAAACAGTCCCACTGGGACCCCCTTAATGGCCCTAATTCTTCCTCTCCAATTCTAATTCTACCTAAATAAATACAGGCCAACTGCCCCTGACATGATCGAAAGTCGTGCGTTTTATTTAAAAAAATATCTCGAAAAATATATCGCTCTACACTTGTACATATACATCATCCTATTCCTGGAAGCCTAGCTAGAGTGTCACACAACATACAGACAGCTCAGCTAACTACAAATTTGTCCACTTCCGGAGAAACATCCAAACTAGTCGTGACGAGACGTCTCTGCCATCTTGCAATTATTTGTACACAGCAGTGCAGGATGCCCGGCTAGGCCAGGCTCATGAATTTGCAAGAATGTACGCCTGTTGTTCATTTGAACATGCGCACATGTAGTCTTGGTTGCAAGACGTTCTAATTGCGGTATGCAGCGCGCGTAGGCCGCTGATGCGAGCGCCCTCTAACGTACGTCATAGACCAATCCATGACCTTTGAATAGGACGTCTTGGCTAACTGACATAATCGCTTGAAAAATTTCGAGCAGAATTGTGTCGCATTTGCATATGTAACATGGATAATCGGTGACTAATTGGCCAAGTTTCTGGAGAGTCAAATGCATCTTAAAAATTTGAATTGTTTTCTCTGTCGCAAATTTATGTTTTTTTACGAAGTTTAAATTTAATAAAGAAAGCAAAAGGTCGTGGGTTCGAGTCCCACCGAGTGATTATTTTGTAATGATCTCTTCTTTTTCTTGCTTTTTTTTCTCGGCATCCATGATTTAAAAACTTCGGACAGATCAGTTAAACAATAATTAACCCCCAAATCTACGCATTCCTGATAATTAAAACACTGACCAATGGTCTATGTCCTTTAAATGTCTTGTTACTACTCGGGCAATTAATTTGTAGTGATGCCATGCACGGGCAGTACTCAGTACCAACATGAAAACCTTTGTATATAAAACAAAGTTAGAAATGTGAAAGTTTATTATTACACAATAGACCTGAGACCTAACGTAGTGGCTTTGTTTATATGCGCTTTCATATGAGAGCGAAGTCGGGATGCCACGCGAAGTAGAGGCAGGAAAGTGCACAAAGCGTGACGTGACTAGGTCTTAGGTCGATTGACTATTGAAACATACATGGAATCAACATAATTGAACATTTGAAATTACCTTATTTAGAGCAATACTTCTCCGTAATATTGCTATAATTTGTTATCTCTCTCCCAGCCATGATAGTCGCTCCAGTAGTCTAGGATCCAGCCAGGGTCTCCACGGTTCTTCCCTGACCGGCTCAGACAGTGCCGAACCTCACCCCTCGGAGCAGCTGGCAATGAACAACTCCAACTCCCACCACCACCCCCACCCCCACCACCACCACCACCATCATCCCGAGGACATGCGCCCTCCGCAGGAGGCTGTCATGCTGGATGTGCACACCCAGCTCCGGGAGTACCAGCTGGAGAACGCCACCCTCAAGCAAGACCTGGAGGCTAAGGAGACCAAGCTGGCCTCCAGTATGAACAGCATCAAGACTTTCTGGAGTCCCGAGCTCAAGAAAGAGCGGGCCCTGAGGAAGGAGGAATCCACGCGGATGCAGGGGTTGAGGGAGCAGTGTCAGACTTCCATGGAAGAAAATCAGGTTGGTATATCTGAGGGCCACGTCTGATTCACTTGTACAACAGCTACAGCCAACATGGCTTCAGCCTTAGCCAAGTGATTCGGACGTGTCCTAATCTTGGCCATTTTTCAAACTTCACCTTCTCTCTCCGTCTTTGGCTTCGTTCATGCAGTTTTTGCATTGGTGATGCAGCTGGTGATATAAGCTGGGGTTTGGAAAATGCCAGTGTATTGGAACTCTAGAAATGAAACCTGTTCTCGTACATTGTACTGTGTTTGAGGACAGGCCACGCTGGGTGAGTTCATTTAACCCACCCAGGTGTATGTACGTAGACTCAAGTTAGCCCTACCTCCAGAGCTGTAAGGTTTCAACAAGCCTTAAGGCCGGTTCATACCGTACTTCACGCGGAATGAATGCGATACGAATTTGAAGTCATAAATCATTTGCTGCAAACATTCGCTTGAGTTGAAATGTGTTCAACTTGTGTGCAGTCGCATGCAGCACAAAACTTCTTTGAAACTTCACAAATTCGCGTTCGCCTTTGCTTTCGAGCCGAGTATAAACCAGTCTTTACAGATACCGGTAGACCAATGTAAATTGCTGTGGCAGACAATTGTTAATTTCATCTATAAATTCATGTGTGATCTTGACATGGCCAAGTACAGTCAAACCTGCCATTGCGGCCACCTTGATACAGCGGCCACCTGGCTTAACTGGCCACCTTTGCTTGGTCCCAGTTTGATTCTTGCATAAACATACCATAACCATTTCTGCTAATGCGGCCACTGCGTAACGCGGCCAGTGGCCAACCCATAATAGCCCACAGCAAATAAAATGTGTACAATTACATTGCCGTGAAACCTGTGTACTCTGGCCGCAGAAATGAAGTGCGCCCTCTGTTGACTTTGAAATCTCCCCTGTTGTTTGGTTCCTGGACTTCATACATGTACATGTATGGGTGTGTGTACATGTGTACGTCTTGCTATAGTGGCCACTTGCGTATAGTGGCCACGAAAACCGGCACCGTCGATGGCCGCTATATCAAGGTTTGACTGTAGTACGTTTACTCGTAGGGTTGGTTCATATTCCTGAAATTGTGAAATTTACCAGAATGTCGCTTTACTGAGATTACGAAAATATTAAGACAGGGCAGGGAGGACAAGACAAGACAGGGCAGGGCAGGGCAGGATAGGACAAGACAAGACAAGACAAGACAAGACAAGACAGGGTAGGAGAGTACAAGACAGGGCATGAGAGTACAAGACAGGGCATGAGAGTACAAGACAGGGCAGAGGAGACAAGGCAAGAGAAGATAAGACGGGACAGGAGAGAACAAGACGAGACAGGGCAGGAGATGACAGGGTAGGAGGGGACAAGACAAGACAGGGCATGAGAGTACAAGACAGGGCATGAGAGTACAAGACAGGGCAGAGAGGACAAGACGGGGCAGAGGGGACAAGACAAGGCAGGAGAAGACAAGACGGGACAGGAGAGGACAAGACAGGGCAGGAGAGGATAAAACAAGACAAGACAAGACGACAAAACAAGACAAGACAAGACAGGGCAGAGAGGACAAGACAAGACGGGGCAGGCTGGGGCAGAGAGGGCAGGAGAGGACAATACAATACAAGACAAGACAAGACGGGGCAGAGAGGACAAGACAAGACAGGGCAGAGAGGACAAGACAAGACGGGGCAGAGAGGACAAGACAAGACGGGGCAGAGAGGACAAGACAAGACGGGGCAGAGAGGACAAGACAAGACATTTCCGGCCTTGCCTGTGGCGTGTTTAAATGCGTCATTCGTTTTGAATCTGGGGAAAACTTTGCGTTTTTATACGTCATCCGGCGCGAACTGGTGAACCCTAACTCGCTAGGGTGTGTGCAAAATCGTATTAATTTTGGATGATTTGGGAGGGTGGTCACGAAGTCGTCTGCTGGCACACCATGACCTTTCAGTAGGCTAATCATGTGAAAGCGACTGTTTGCTCATGCGAATACACTGTCAATATGAGTATTCCACTACAATTGCTGCTTGATATGAACACCGAGTAATTTGACAGTTTGCGATTGGTCCAGAGAAAGGTCATTGATCTGCAGAGCTGAAGGTGGTGGGGGGTTTCGCGCACAAATTAATTCCATGAATGTGCATTTTCGAGGGTTGAATGACATGTTGTTAAAATCACACCTCATATTCTTCAAAAAAAAAAAAAAAAAGCAAAACAAACCCACACTTTTAAACAAACAACAATGCTTAATCCACTCTGTAGATAGTGCTGGTACCGCTACATGTCATGCAATGCAATTTATCAACAATATTTTAACATCAAAATTAAAATCTTGTTTCAACTCATAAAACCAACGAACTGTCACCAGCTTACTTAATATAACGGTACAGTACCTGTACATGTACATGTAATTTTGTGGATGCCACTTTGATATTATTGAAGGCCCATCTGGCGGGATTAAGCATTGCGTAACAAAATAATGCGGGCGTTAAGGCGGTAATGGCAGCTGGTGTATTGACTGACTGTTCAGTAATAATGATTGGTGTTCATGTACAGTAGATTACATTGTGTATCATGTTCGACCTTGACCTACTGTGAAGGAGGGGGGACCCACAGTTACAATACACCATCACGGAACTGCATGTTTTTATGTTTATTTTTTATTGAATAGCATAATCAATATTTGACAATTGAAAATTAAGGTGGGTGAATGGCGAAAAAAATGTGGGAAAAAAAAATTGAAATTTGTAAACATTAACATTTTTTGAATGGCCCCTAATACCGGTATCTATGCGAAAACGTCATATGTGACCCGCTCCATCGAAATTAGGAATACATGTAAGTCTCAAAATGACTTTTTGAGATATGCACATGGCGAGAAAGGAAATTTCAAAAGCTTTCTAATGATACAAGTGTGTATCTGTTTAGGTTAATGAGTTATGGTCTGATGAAGATGACAGGTGTGTATTTGCCGAATCCACATTCCGAGAAAAACAGCTTTGAAATGAACAAAATTTACCAAAATCATACGGACAGCGCACACAAATCCTCTTTATTTTCATCTTTATTGTTCGTTTTTATACAAGACATTAATGACAATAATCTGTGATAACTGCACTTTCTAAAAATACAATGTTCAGAAAAACGACTTGGTCACGATTTTCACCCGTGCGTTTACTTCAACTGCCAATTGCGTAAAACGGCCTCAGCGACTTATTCCTGATTACGATGGAGCGGGTCACATATCACCGGAACAAGAGGGGCTCTGCGTATCAAATTAATGCTTTCTGGACTTAACAACCTTGCACCGCATGAGGGTCTCCCCTCTTAGTACCCCAATCCTGTACACTCTCTACACTATTGTTACCTTAAATGCACACCCCTCCCCCTAAAAGCCTAAAAACAATTTCTGAGAAACCACAACATTCTGCAAACATAATGACCACCACAAAGGAGGTGGGAAGAGGGTTTCCTCCGTCTCATATCTTGCTTCAAAAGTGCACTTTGGGTCAATCGGGGTCAATGTACCAGTACAGTAGAAAAGTCATGCTAAGCACCCCCATCAGTCATGAGTCATTATACTGACCACAGTTACTACATTGTTGTGTAAATAAAAAATGTTCCTGTGTTGAAAGTCCAATGTGCACTGTGCAGACATTGGTCACTTTTGACACTTTTTTTATTTTACTAGTGCTGTGACTCGAAACCGAATTTTGGTAAATTCAAATTTGCTTCTTTGATCTGGTTTGGAATTTTGATACTGAATATTCGAACCCCCTCCAAATTTTTTTAATTTTTATAATAATACATGTAATAATGAAAACACCGACACTTTGTGAGACAATCTCATTTAGGATACTGTACATAAACTTAAAACAGCTCTAACTTGTTTACCCTAACCCTTTTCTCTAAGATCTTTGAGATTTATGCTATTTAGACCCCAATCTGTCGTTCTAGAGCAAAAATAACTCCCAAATATTGTTTTTTAGGGTAGCGAGACACTTAGGGAGACACTAAAATGTCTCCCTAAGTGCCACTGTCTGCTTATTACCTAAAAACTTACGCTAATTTGTCTCCCTAAGTGCTCATTTAGTGAAATAAACACACAAACAATTTTAATAACAATGGAACTTACGTTTTCACGATATTTGGGCAGAAAAAATTATCAAGTTTGAGTTCATTTTAAAATTCTCATTTTATTTGATTTCGAAAAACCATTTCTCAGTTTATTTGAACTCTCTTTAAACAGCCGCGAAGGTGATTGTTTCTCTCAATTTGGCATCAATTTGGGGTAATATTGTCCCTTGTTGCCAAGGTTGCTGGGTAAACCCCTTTTGTAGTTATCGTGTCAATTACAATCTATGCTTCTTCGTAATTTACGACGTTCGTTATATCCCATTTACACGATTGTCATTGCCCATTCACACAATCGTCATTCATCTGGGGAAAAAAATATTCAGAGTCGGAAAGAAAACAATCATTCTGGGAAAAAAATATTTATAGTCTGGGGAAAAATATTTTTAGTCTGGACAAAATATTTTTACAGTATATGTAGGCCAGAAAAAATATTAAGAACTGCATATTTCCCCTGGCTTCATTATTTCCCCTGGCTTCGTTATTTCCCCTGGCTTCATTGTTTCCCCTGGCTTCATTATTTTCCCTGGCTTCATTATTTTCCCCTGGCTTCATTATTTTCCCCTGGCTTCATTATTTCCCCTGGCTTCATTATTTTCCCTGGCTTCATTATTTTCCCTGGCTTCATTATTTTCCCTGGCTTCATTATTTTCCCTGGCTTCATTATTTTCTCTGGCTTCATTATTTTACCACTTCTACAATGTAGTGTACCTGCCCTTCTCCAAAGTTGCGTAAAATAATATTTACTGGAGAATGCCTTGATCCTTCATTATTTCCCCTGGTTTCATTGTTTCCCCTGGCTTCATTATTTTCCCTGGCTTCATTATTTCCCCTGGCTTCATTATTTCCCCTGGCTTCATTATTTCCCCTGGCTTCATTATTTCCCCTGGCTTCATTATTTTACCACTTCTACAATGTAGTACCTGACCTTCTCCAAAGTTGCGTAAAATAATATCTACCGGAGAATGCCTTGATCCTTTTGAAGAGCCTGTCAATCAAAACCCTCCAGTTCTTTTCACCACCCCACAACTAGTGCTGGGCGAGAAGTGATTTGTCCAACTTGAGTACTCGTGAAGAAATTACTCACGAGTAGTTGAGTACTCGCGAGTAGTATTTTGCTACATTTCGTGTCGGCTCACTCAAAGGATTTAGTTAGGTGAACCTTATTTATTTTGGAAAAAGACGTGCCATTGTAGGCGTGCAATTATGTGGAGCGGCAACTCAATTTATGTCGTGTTGTTGCATCTTCTACCACAACTTATTCTGTACGTGTCAACAATCATCGCTCGCTAACAATCACTACTCGCGAGTACTTATTGCTACTCGGGCTGGCACGAGTACTCGAATAGTTGAAAAACAGCGAGTAGTTTAACGAGTAGTATAAACTGATCACGAGTAAAGACATAATCGAGTTACTCGCCCAGCGCTACCCACAAGTCACAAAACAGTCGGGGCGCAACGTTGCCTATAATAAATTGTCGAGATTTGCAGCGAGTTAGCAGTCTGGGCCGTTTGAGAATTCACGAGGTTTTAACAAGAGTTCGGTAGTGCCCCTCGAAAAACCGACATAAAATCTATTAAGTTGTACAATGGAGTTCAATAAAATTGAACAGTGAGTGAAACTTTGATAATTTCTGCGTCAATTGATGCCAATTTTTAATGCCTTGTGAAATGAGGTTTAAATCTTAAATCTTCACCCCCTGTCTGTTTTAAGTTACCCTGACTGTTCCGGGAAAGTTAAAGCCATTATTTGTCATTTGTTAGAAAGGTGAAGAGTTACACTTTCAAACGGTACCACTCACATCTCTGCCGGTTCGGCAGGCGATTTTTAATGTTATCATGCGAAATACGTCAAAATTGCACACTTTCCTGTCTGAAATTTACATGTTTACGTATTTATTGTGCAAACAACGTACGTTTCAAAGCACACGACGTGTACACGCACAAACAATGCCTACAGATCACCTGATAAGGTCAGCTGACAGCCTTATTTTCCTGCAGAGTCAAAATACGTGATTGGCCAGAATGTGAGCTGGCTTAAGGTGTTGACCAAAGAGAAATATCGTTCTTTCACAACTTCAAGTGAAAAATAGTTACTAAAAATAAGTTAATCTAATAACCAAACTTGTCACAGAATTGTGAATTTGGTCTGCCGTCTTGCATTTTATATAGAAAACGACAGTGACAGCACCGTTTCAACACATACATTGTATTTTTCTCAAAATATTTCATTTTAAATAAAACCAGTTCGCGCCGGGATTATTTTAACATCACCGAGCCGAGGGGCGGGATTATTTTTAACGAAACTCGATCCGAAGCGGGTTTAGGCCGAAAGTGCCGGGAAGCACACCCACACATTTCCGGCCTTGCTTGCTGCTTACAGACATTTCCGGCCTTGCCTGTGGCGTGTTTATGCGTCATCTGTTTTGAATTTGGGGAAAACTTTGCGTTTATATACGTCATCCGGCGCGAACTGGTTAACAAATAAACAAACTGCTTTTATACAAACGCTAACATGAAAATGCCTAAATAAATTCTCGTCATCTGAATTGGTAACTTGTAAACGCGCGCACGCACCGTTTGATAGAACCATGTGATAGAACGTTTTGGGCGGTGCGGGTTCGCGTCGTGTGATGGGTCGAATAATTTGATGCACGTGATCGACGATCCACCAATCGGATGGCGGGGATTTATTCAGGTATTGTATAAAACGAACTGTTACATTGCAAATGTTAACATGTAAATTGTAAGATTTTAATTTTAATTTTGGAAACCAATAAAGGAATTTGAAGGATCAATTATTTGATTATTTCAAATTCGGTTCTTCGGTTTAGGAAACCTCCAATTCATCCCAGCATTACATTTCACCATCGTCTCAGTAAAACGTTCCTCCCAAAAAGTGCGGGCACGTTTTTTTATTCCTTACGGCTCCATACACGTACATTGTACATTGACAACATTATTGAACATACATGTACCCGTAGTTGCCACTTTCACAAGGCCATGCGAAAGATCTCTGTAGGATGTAAAATGTTAATTGGTTTGGGTTGCTTCATTCATTCAATACAAAAACACAAGCACACATGTTTGTGAATATCATTTAATTACACTCACCATACAATGTACATACTTAATGAACATTATGTGTACATGTATAGAACATGAGGTCATTACAGTGGCTGTTTGTTATAGTGATTGTGTATTATGATAGAATTTACAGTACTACATGTATTTCAGGAGCCATTTGAAGGAGATGCTCGTTATACCGTACATACACGTGTACATATATTATGTTATTGACGTGTACATGTACCGGTATGTCCTGCATTATACACCTCACATACATGTACAACATGAATGAACTTGTGCTTAAAATAACATGAACAGTACCAGTAATATTTGTTTGATTCAAAGCACAGTACATTCATGTGCATGTGCACACAATGTACATACATGTATGCGTTTGTTTAGTGGTGTAAATGGAGGACACATACCTGGCGACAGGAAGGTGAATTGGGATTAGGGTTAGATTCGAGGACGACCTCGATTGAGATTCGTGTACAAAACCTATGAGAGCCGTCGAAAAAAGTTAAGGTACAAACAAAGGAAATTATCAAGAGGAATAAAAGAAACTCATCGATTTACACCATAAACGTGCTTGTACATGTACTGGTATATTGTGCAAGTTCATTGTACATACCGGTGAGGAAAAACTACAAATGTAGGCTTTAACTTGCAGACCTGAATATTCAACAAGAAAATCGGAAACGAAAATTGTGTATTTCTAGATTAAATGTGAATTGATACAATTACCCCTAAACCTGCCAGACACATGCAGTGCATCAGGTAAAAGTCTGGTGCACTTTGATGGATTCAGCTGTCAATGTACATGTATAAAAAACCACAGTCTAAGACTATGAGAGCTAATCCCCATTGAACAATGACAGAGATGGCTCCTGCTGCGTTCTGTGACTGCAGACGCTGAAGCAGTTTGACCTTGAGATTTCTGACCTGATGATTCCCGCTGCACTCTGCAGCCAAGTCACTTTGACAAACGATGCAATCTGATGCGTTTGGAAGGGTTTGGAGCCAAAATACCCTGGAGAGTTCATAGAGTTAAAGCTAGGATACACCATTGGTAATTGCTTGAATTATCACAAATGGGTAAATTTGGGATGTTGTATTTTATACTAAATATCGTTTAACTGACCTGTCCGAAGTTTTACAATCATGGATGCCGAGAAAAGCACGAAAAACAGCGTTTGTTTTCCACTGGCGTCGAGCAGTTATTCTTATGTGGAGTGTCGTGGCCGAGTGGTTAAGAGCGTGTGTTTTCTGTTCCACAGAGCGTGAGTTCGAATCCCGGCCGGGACACGTGTGTCCTTAAGCAAGGCAATTAAACCACTATTGCTTCGTCCTTCGGATGGGACGTAAAGTTGTAGGTCCCGTGTGTTGTATAATTTATAATGTGTGTATCTTTCCCATTATAACATTATAAAATTGTATAATGCACGTAAAAGAACCCAGAACACTCTTCGCTAAGAGAAGGGGTTTGCCCCGGTGTTCCTGGCTGACACAGCCTCTGTCTACGGGTTTCTTCTGGCTTACGAGCTACAGTGCCTTGAGCGCTTTTGAAGGATCCTTGGTTTCATTACCAGAAAATAATAATAATAATAATAATAATAATGTGATCTTTGAATTTTTCTTTATAAAACTATATTTTTCGGAACAATTACAGGATATCTAGCGCAATCATTTTGCTGGATGACTAGAATCATTATTTACTTTCAAATGAGTAAGATATTTCTTAATAATTTGGTAGTAAATATTTTTCGATATCTGCAAATGGTGTATCCTACCTTTAATATACTGTATGACTTGATAAGCATCCTGTAATTCCTTAATTTCTTTTAGGCCAAAGCTACATGTACAAATATGTTACTGACTGTACATGTCTCCTACATGTACAAAAGAGCTTCTGCCCATTTTTCTAGGTTAAAAAGTTTTGTTCACAAGCTCTAATTTACAAAGTGTATAGGACTAGGAGAAGATACCGTACCGTAGATGTCTTATTTTTATGATTCCCATTGCATGATTACCAAAGCAAGCCACAGCAGCGGGTCACTGATCTAATAACTAAAACCCAGTGAATTGAAACCGGCTTGATATTATTCACAAGTGTCATGTTACCCCTGGCCCTATTCAAGAGAGCCTCCCTGCAAGGGAGCCTCCGAGTGGCTAGTCTGGATAGAGAGAGTTGGCCACCCTTAAATGTAAAACCTGTGTGACGACAAACAGGGAAGTAGATTGAAGAGGATGTGGGGCAGGAATGCTGGCAAAAGGTGTGAGGCAATGGATTCTGTTTCTCCTCAATTTGCCAGTTGTTCTCTCATCATCAGCTATGTTGTCGTGTTCTTTCTAGAGTCTGTAGCCTGGCCGACGTTTTTACTAATAAACATCCCCCGATGACATTGATGGTTTGAAATCTGCTGTAAAGTATCCATGGATGTAAATATTAAAATATATGGCCCAGATTTGTAACATCGATACTGAATATATTCAGAGTGTCATACGTACAATTATTACATGTAGGGTTGTTGTTGTCCATGTACTGTACGTATACACCCGGTACATGTACATGTACCCAATGAATACAAAAATTTGGCTTCTTCTCTCATAGCGTATGAGATGATAGAAATGGTAACTGGCTCTGTTGGCACTGAGCAATTCTGAGAAAGGTGGGGGGGGGGGGGGGTGAATTTACATCTTATTTTTGATTGTTGATCACTTTATATTTATTATGAGATTACTTTTAATTTTAAAAATATTACATTTTGGTAGATAAACACAGCTAAAAATGAACAAAAATACATACTTTACAGACTACCAGTTCATGAAGATTGCAATACTATACATATCAGGAAGCAAGGAACTCAATGTACATTGTACCACCGGCCTAGCATGTACTTTTAACCCTAACTCCCTACCCTATTTTTATTGCACATATACCCTGAATCCTGCTTCCTTCAATATTCTGCAGTGGGTTTACCATTGAGATAAAGCAGACAAACATAGAACAAACAGCTGCTACACAAACCCTAATAATACAACAAACAAGGGTCTGCACACGTGACTCTTGGTATCATGCTAACGTTTCCTATTTTTGACATAACTTTCACCTTGAGTAAAGCTCTATGGAGAATGTGCATAGAGCATAGAGAAAGTCTGTTCCTTTCTCTATGCATAGAGTATGAGCAGTGTAAAAGATAACCTTAATCTTCCAAAATCCTAATTTAGATAAATATATATCCAAGTAACCTCAATCCTGCAAAATCATCCAGCATTAGTTTAGGCCTTATGACCTGGATCCTGCATTATCCTCCAGTGGCAAAAAAAACCGCTCTCAATCCTGCAAAAATCGTCCCGACGCATCAACTTCCAAGTGACCTCAATGATCCTGCAAAACCTGCATTTTGCAAAGATAATTTTTGACGATTTTAGATGGTTAGGGTTAACAAAAGAAAAAAGTATGTCATATAAACTACAACAAGGTTTTATACCACAATAAACTCCTCAGCTTTACTATTCTGGCAAACTTTACTACTAAAAAAATGTACTCTGATCTTGCCAATAGACACTCTGTCCAAGTACATGTACATGTATAGCAAGCCCACTCAAAATAATGTACGTACACATTGTATCAGTGCGTACCTGCTGGGGTTGGGCACCCAAAATGAACAGTTTAGGCATGTCGGGCGCAAAAGCTGCTAATCACCAGCAAAACAAAACAAGATATTGGCGAAGCGGTGCTTTCCTCGCCTTTCACAGTCCCCACTATGACCCGGGTTCGAACCCCGCCTGGGCCAATGTACCGGTAGATTGCCAGGCTTTCAGTCCCTGCCTGACTCCGTGGGTTTTCCTCCCACCTCTAAAACTTTATCTTCTTCTCATTGTCTTCTCTCTACAGGTTTCTTCAGGCTTGTGAGCTACAGTGCAGAGAGGGATCCTTGGTTTCAATTTTAGAAAGATTTAATAATAATAATAATAATAAACCGAATAACCGAAAATGCTACATTTAGGAGACATCTTCATAGAGACGTGCACACAAATGTTCATTCTTTACTGTATAACCTAATCCGTTTTTACCTAGAGCTTTTTCCACGAAATTTCATATTTGTGACCCGCTCCAGGAAAAGGTGACATAAGTCGCAACAAAATTAAAATAGAGTTATGTACATGATTGAAAGGTCCAGGATATAAGCTTTCATTTGGTACATACCGGGTAGTACAGCTCCATAGCCCCTCCCAATCTGACGCTTTTGCATATGGATTCCATTGAATTAAAAATACACAACTGAGAAAACAGGCTTTGAAACACAACAAAACTAAGACAATACATTGGAACCATGCACTCTTAAAAGGTTTCGTTTGACTTTATTTATCGAATTCCAGCTTTTTGTGAATTAAATCTGAAACTTTGGATATATTGAAGTTGTCATTTAAGACAAAAAATGAAAATGAAAATTGAAAACAATATTTACCCTATTAACTTTAACAGGCCATTACTCATAAATGCATAGCGCGACTTATGTCACCTTTTTCTAGAGCGGGTCACATTTATGCATTTTGGACCCCACTCTATCAATCTAGACTGTAAAAAAAACCAAAAATATTGTTTTTTTAAGGTAGCTGGAGACTTAGGGAGACACTGAAATGTCTCAATGTCCCCCAACTACCTAAAAACTTATGCTAATTTGTCTCTCGAAGGTGCTCATTGTGATTGCATACCGTAATTTACTAGGCACTGATGAGAGCTTTTAATGGATATCGTAGAAGGATTCTCCCATGGAGGAATTAATATACATAGTTTGGGCTTTGGGTGATGTGTATGTGCTTGTCTGTTTTTTGTGGGCCACCCTGTTTATGTTTTATAACAAACAGTATGTTTTTAACTGTTTCTTCAGGCAGTGTCAGGAGTTGGCACATTAATTGCTTTACAGTATGTTTGCACAGTCTGCCCCCTTCCCAGCAGAGGGTATCTAACCTAATAATCTTCTCTATTTCTCCCTGCACACCTTAGAACTACTGCCAAGACCTGAAGCAGTTGCAGGAGGAGCTGCAACAGCAGCGCGAGTTCAATGCCCAGCTGCAGGCCTCGCTGTCCACGCACGCCGTCAGCGGCGCCCACCCGCACCACGAGGTGGACGCGCTGCACGCGGAGCGCGACCGCCTGGCCAAGGAGGTCTTCCTGCTGCGCAAGACGCTGGAGGAGATGGAGATCCGCATCGAGACCCAGAAGCAGACCCTCTCGGCCCGGGACGAGAGCGTCAAGAAACTCCTCGAGATGCTGCAGAGCAAAGGCTTACCCACCAAGCACCTTGAGGTGGAGCGGGAGGAGGCGGACCGGCTCAGGTCGAAGGTCGTGGAGGCGGAGTCTCGCATCCTGCAGCTGGAGACTGTGCTGGATCAGCGGGACCGGGAGAGGAGTAGGATGGCTGATGTAAGTCTGAAGTCACTCACTGCCTGTATACATGTACTAACCAAGTTTCTTTGAAACTTCAAGCATGAGATTGACCCTAACTTCCTACCCAATTTTTACCTGAATCCTGCCCAATGGTTCATTTCCAAATTTTTTAATCTCCATGTAACCTGAATCCAGCTAAATCCTCCAATATTAGTTATTGTCGACCACTGCCTGAATCCCGCAAAATCCTGCATTGAGCTATAAAGCAGCTATTTTAACCAATATTCAAATCGGCAAAAAGCTATTCGAATATCTGGTTGATATTCGAATATTCTATATATATTCGAAACAGTCCTACCGTGTAGGTTAGGGTTACAAAAATGAAGAGGAACGCCTAAGGTCTTCAGAATCGAATTTTGATGTACATGTAAAAACCTTTTGTTGAAACGAAAAAAAATCTGAAAAGTACAATACCGTACCGCTCCGAAATTCGTCTCCTTTGCGCGAAGGATCTATCGCGAAAAACCTTCGAGAAAATTTAGGGTCTCCATTTCACAATGGGGCCTATTGTACATGTACATGTATACTTTTCACGTTTTTCGATCCAACAAAAGGTTTTTACGTCTTTTGGCCTTTACAGCTGTAAGACTGAATGTATCATTGCCAAAGTAATTGGTGTGCTTTCTGTTCGGTTTTCTTTTTTTTTGCATGAACTTTGTGTCTAACACGCTTCATACTAACACCAAATCTGTGCCAACTGCATTTGGAACATGTGCCATGCAATGTGTCTGTATGATATCTGTACGGTTACTCGTTGCGTCCACCATGCGTGGGTTATTACCTAACTCCTAGGAGCTCCGCCAGTCAGCTGCCCAGGCAGGCTGGTTTGAGCAGCAACTGGTTAACTCTGTTCTTCAGTCGGAGGAATCCGTGCAAACTAACCTGGTGAAGTCGCTCTGTGAAACGGCCGAAACTAAGGTATTGTTGGTTGCTTGAGACTTTTTGCGGTGATGGGTGGGTGCTGTTTGGTGCTGGGAAATGTACAAATGTAGTACTTTAAAGAATATTTTGAAGAACCCCATAAAATGTCACAACTATAATGAAGAGAAGAGAGTGGGTTCTGAAATTAACACTCTCATTCATTTCCTCATAAAAATTCAGGTACAGACATTTAAAAAACAATTATATTCCACTGAACTGTGATGCCAAAGCTTTATAAGTGCAACAAAAATATTGGTCATGAAAGAAAATGTACTATGTTTCTAGCATGGTCTTAAAGTACGGTACATGTAGTTTTTCTTGAAATCTCATTTAACAACAAGGCTAAACATTTTTCTACTTTACTTTTGAATATTATTTTTAAGACACATCACAAGAAAAAAAATTGTTTAGAATTGTAGAATCACATTTCATATGTTACCGGTTGTGATGCTTTTGACATACAATGTACTGGTACATGTACATGTACCATAGTTCTGATGATTTACAAACATTTCTACTTTTCAGCCATGCCCTCCAGCGGTGGTATTGCCCAATTAAAATAAAATGTTTCTTCTTGAGAGCAAGTATTCCTCTCTACATGTATACAGGGTTTATAAAAAAAAATTCAACAAAATTTAACGGAATACCACACATAGAATGTAAAACTAACATCGATAATATACCGGTAGATAAGGTTTCAATTAAAGATACTGGTTTCCAAAATGAGACATCAAACGTCCAAATCTGACAATGTTTGACCATGGAGGAAGAAGGTTTGACAGAGTTATGAATAATTTTCCAAGAATGGTCAAATTGACCATGAGACCAATTTTTTTAATTTTGTTTGGTTACTGTGCAAGTGTAGACTTGAAATCAAGTCGCCACCAAAATGAACTACCGTATCGCTGATGAGCCACCATGCCCGTTGCCCTGAGCTCTGGTTCATTTCGGTGGCGCCTGCCTGGATAAAGACAAAAGTGTCTAACGACTTGATTTCAAGTCTATATTTGCACAGTAAACAAACAAAATCAAAAAACTTGGTCCCATGGTTAATTTGACCATCCTTGAAGAATTATTCATAACTCTGTCAAACATTGTCAGATTTGGACGTTTGATGTCTCATTTTTAAGTGAAAGCCAGTATTTTTGAAACCATATATATTTTCAATATTAGCTATACATTCTATATGTACCCCAGCGTTTGTTTATGGTTTAAATGGAGGACACATGCCTGGCGACACGAAGGTGAATTGGGGTTAGGGTTAGAATCGAGGACGACCTCGATTGAGATTCGTGTACAAAACCAATGAGAGCCGTCGGAAAAAGTTAAGGTACAAACAAAGGAAATTATCGAGAGAAACAAAAGAAACTCCTCGATTTACACCATAAACAAACGTGTGTGTACGTGTGGTATTCCGTTATATTTTGTTGCATTTTTTGTTATACCCTGTATATCTCCCAATGATACATGTACAGTATGCATGAATATACTGCACTGTGCCAATTTTCCCACCCTTTGATATTTATCAGCACTGTCTACCATGCATGAGTACTGCATAGAACATTGTGCATTATGTCCTCTCTGTGCATTCCTGCATGCTATTGCTGTGTGATATGCTGCCCTGGTATGTGATCATGATTTGATGAGCTCGTTTTTCGTGTCGTAACTAAACCAACCTATCAAGTAGACTGGGCATTGGGTTACATTTGGAAGCATTTCAGTCAGAATTTGTTTTTCCCATTTGAGCATTCTGCTGCATGCACGGGCTTGGAAATAAGTTGGTTTTCAATAAGGGAATAAATGTGTGTTCGGTCGGTTTTAATCACTCTGTTTAATACCGCTTGGAGTCTGGGTGCTGATAATTACCCGAGCCGAAGGCGAGGGTAATTATCAGCACCCAGACTCCAAGCGGTATTAAACAGAGTGATTAATACCGACCGAACACACATTTATTCCCATTCATAAATACCTTTTTTGTAAAATTCAGCCATAAAAGCCCCGAAAATCAAGGAAAATTGTCGCAAGTAAATTTCGGTGTTTCGCCATTCTGTGCGTGTCAAATGACATGTTTCCGCCTCTGTCGCTCTACACAATACATGCAATAAAGCGTATTTACTAGGAACCAGACTATTACTGCTATTGGCAACCTCGTTTTCAGCGTGTCAAGCTGTACGCGCCCAACACCACCCTACTATTGGAGACGATGTACGGTTGAAAATAAAGTGAGCCCTGGGGACAGGTATAATGCGACATCGCGTGACGTATTTTGCTGCCAACTGGTATTAAACACTTCCAGCCATGTCTTTATCATCCGTTTAATACCGGCCACGTGACAGGCATGCCTAGAGATTAGGAATGCCTAAACTGTCCCGGGTATTTATGAATTGAAAATCAAAGTTGCATTTAAAATATGTGACCCGCTCGATCGAAATTAGGAATAAGTCTCAAAATGACATTTGGAGATATGCACATGGTGAGAAAGGGAATTACATAAGCTTTCTAATGATACCCATCACCAGTGTGTATCTGTTTAGGTTAACGAGTTATGGGCTGATGAAAATGACAGGTGTATATTTATTTGCCGAATCCACATTCCGAGAAAAACAGCTTTGAAATAAACCAAATTGACCAAAATCATACGAACAGCGCACACAAATCCTCTTACATGTAATTGTTATCTTTATTGATCGTTTTTACATACAAGACATTAATGACAATAATCTGTGATAACTACACTTCCTAAAAATTCAATGTTCAGAAAATCGACTTGGTCACGATTTTCACCCATGCGTTCACTTCAACAGCCGATTGCGTAAAACGGCCTAAGCGACTTATTCCTGATTACGATGGAGCGGGTCACATATTGTTTGGGTCCCCAGCCTACATGTACAGTACCGTAGTTTCCTCTTTGTACACATGTACCTATCTCACTGACTGACAGATGTCATGTCTGAATTACTTAGCTCTGGCTTGAAATTACACACGAGTCTATGAAGTGGCTGCAGTGTAATTTCAAGCCGCAGCCAAGTAATTATTCAGACACGACGACCTAACTGTTATTGATTGAGTAAAGATCTCTGACTGACTAATTTTTACTGAGAGACTATTTAAAAGTTGGTTCATATACTTCATGCGAATGCGAATGGGACACAATTTTGAAACTTCACAAAACATTTGCTGCAAAATTTGCTGGAGTCAAAATGTGTTCAAATTTTGCGCAAAACCCTTTGAAACCCTGGGTTTAACCCTATAACCCCCTAGGTATAAATACTGGGACACTTCCCAAGTATACCAAAAACATCACTCTGAGTTTGTGCTCAAAATGCTAACAGTACCATACCAGTATGTTTGTGTCTGCTACATACATGTATCTGGCAAAATTAACTAAAATCATCCAGTGATGCATTAAAACTTAATCTGCCAAAATCTACCGTACCAATACCAGTGACAGTGCTGGCAGATTTTGATGGGTGCAGTACATCTGGCTAATAAATGATAGTGAACTTCATGGTACCGGTATCTGCAAAAATTCACCAAAACTAGGGTGTGGATTTTAATGGGTTAGGGACAGTAATAGGTGAAAGATGATTACCGACTTAAAATGAATAGACATTTGTGGCGTGTTATGGCAGAGCGGTTAAGAGCACGCGGACTCAAGCTCTAGTGTTTCTGATCAGCAGAGTGTGGGTTCGAGTCCCAGTCTTTACACGTGTCCTTAAGCAAGGCACTTTACAACTATTGTTTCGTAGGTCTCGTGTGCTGTGTAATGCACGTACAAAAAAACAGTAATACTTATTGCTAAGAGGAGGGGTTTGCACCGGTGTTCCTGGCAGTGGCTGCAAATTGCGCCTTGGTGCCTTGTACAAAATCCTACTGAAGGTGCTACATAATGTGTCTCATATTCTCATAAAACAACCCTCCTATATATAGGGCAGTTGCCATAGAATTGTCTGACCTTTCAAAACCTTTCAAATTTCCTGGACTGAAAGGTTTTGAAAGGTGAGAAAACTGTCTGACAAAAGGGACCTATGAAAAATTTTGTAAGGTAAAACAACTCTCTGAACAAACTGGTGTAAGACAAAAAATACCTTTCAAGTTTCTTGGACTGAAATATTTTGAAAGGCGAGAAAACTGTCTGACAAAAGAAACTTATGAAAGATTTTGAAAGGTAAAACAACTTTCTGATCAAACTAGTGTGAGAAAAAAAAAAACTTTCAAAAGGTTTTGAAAGGTGTAGTAGTGCAGTAGCAACAAATTATGGAGCATTTTGAAAGGTTCATACTTATTTACAGCCATTTTGTCAAGTAAGCAGATTTTGAAAGGTTTTGAAAGGTAAAACCATAGGAGGGTTAACATGTCTTTGAAAATCATAGAGCACCTTGAGTACCAGTCTTGGTAAATACGTGCGCTGTATAAGAACTGCCTACTATATTATTGTTATTATTATTATTTTTAACTTTGCCGAACCGAACATCAACCAAAACTTGATGGTACGTCGACTGATCACAACTCACTGTAATGGGAGAGTGAAAGCTCGTATCTTATTTCAAAACATCTGTGTAAGATTTCCTGCTCTTTTCTTGTACCCTGTTTTCAGGAGAATAAGATTGCTACCTTGGAGAGTCGGGTCCGCGAGTACGAACACGAGCTGAGAAGGGTCCGATCACTGGGCTCCTTAAGTCCAGAAGAGAGAGAAGATAGACGGCGTGAGACCAACGACTACAAGTCGCATTCCAAGCTTCTTAGGAGTCAGGTTAGCAATCAAGTCTAATTATCAATAACTTTTATTTTTTTTGGGGGGGGGAGAGGAGGGTGTTTGTACTTTGTCGTCGAGTAATGTCCAGTTTCATTTTGTATAAAATTCTTTACGTTTAATGCTTTGTTGAGGTGGTTGCATTTGTGGGGGGTTTTTTTTGGGGGGGGGGGGGTGGGGGGGGGGGGGGGGGGGCTGGTTGGTATGGTACATGTATGGTAATCTCATGTAGCCCAGTATTATATAATTTTTTTTTTTTACTGCTTAGAACTAGAAGTATGATTGTTTTCCTATAATTATGTTGTCCGTTCGATTGTTTTTGTTTAATGGCATGCCTAATACAAGCTCTGCTTACAAGGTCTTGCTACCTCTGGCTTTTTATATCTTGTTATTTAATACTTATATTATTTTGGATCTATGTCAAGAAGAGGAAATAAATGTGTGTTTGATTGATTATACAAAGAGATCCGCTTAGTGAGCAGACTGGCTCTCTCTCCGAGGTACAAATACTGATTATTGGGCAGGAATTAGCATGCCAGATGAGAACAGAATTGAATATCAACCAATAATTTGAAATTGTAAAATAATAACCAGGTAAACGAAAAAACATTAATTTTTTTTTTTTTTAATTTTTAAATTTTAAATTTAAATTTTTTTTTTTTTTTGGGGGGGGGGTCGATCTCTGTTTTAAAAGTGAATAATTCTTGTATTTGTGGAGGAATACAATAGATTTGTTAACAGACACTTGTTTTTAAAAAGGATTTCTTTTTCTGCATGAAACTTTAAAATAGACCAGGGCTCCCAACATCAACTCCCCAACTTCAGTCTGCACTTTTTGTTCAGATCATGTAGTGTGTTTGTTGAAAAATGTGACCTGCTCTGTGAAAACGAGTCAGATCGAAAATTGGACAAACAGAGTTATGTATACCATTAGAAAGAGTGCACTGTCCTCTTTAATTTGATATGTTGGAGGTCTGTAGCATGTTGCGTTCTTGTGATACATCGATTTTAATTTTGATGATTTTGCGAAATCTGAAAACCCTATTTATAATGAGAAATCATGCATTAAAAAAAATATTTCCCTTTAGGAGATGTATGCAATAGAATACAAAACCGGTTTTTCTCACTAAATCTGATTTAATTCAGCATGTTTTTATTGTAGAAATTGAAAATATAGATCCTAACCAAGGTGAAAATCATGAAATAGGAATATCAAATTTTCGTACGAAAACCCCTCTCTCCGCGTTCAACCACCCAAATCTCGTAAGCGCACTGTGCGACATCTGACTCATTTTCACAGAGTGGGTCACAAATACATGTAGGTTATTAAGCCAGTAAAAGGAGACAAACAAATGTCAGAGAGCACAGATTACAATGTATACGACTTGAAAGTGTCCAGTTTTTTTTAGCCTAAAGCACCTGATTCTCACCTGGCTAAATTCCCGGACTTCCTCCCTTAACCCCCCCATCCACCCCTGTTTTCTGACCTTTTCATCAGACTTAGGCCAGTACACTTGTTATTGTCCAACCCCTCGATAGCCGAGGGCATGGGCTACAAACAGCAGGGAGAGAGAGGAGAAAAAAATAACTGGTGTTTTCCAAAGGTCAATGACGCTGTGATGTGCCTCAGACTTTGCAATTATATGGAATTACGGACAATCTATTGGGGAAAACAGCATTGTTATGTAGTGTGCATGTCTGCTCAGAGTGTTGCAACACATCTGACAGGCTTCCAAGTATTCCTCGCGCCTCACGGCCGGCGGTCTAGTTCATTTTTGCATGTTTCTGTGAAAGTCTAGCTAAGTTAATAAAATAAATTACTACATGAACATGATTAACGTGACTATGAGCCTTTTCGAAACCGTTGCTTCGTCTTTGGCTTTGGCTTCGCTTCCGAATTCCGAAATACTGAGAAGCAAATAGAAATGGAAGAAAATTGAAATAGTCTAACTTTTGGGTTCACATCAATCGAGTGAATGTTTCTGAAGTACAACAGGCGTAAGAATGTGGCTGGAGATCTTGCAGTTGGGAGTTAAAAATCGCCTTAAGCCAAAGACGAAGACGAATCCAGGGATTCGAAAAGGCCCTTTGTATCTCCTCTCTTTCTTTTGTGCCCATAATTTGATTAAAAAAACAAAACCATTTTTTGTTTAAATTGTGCCGGGCGGCACAGCCAATTTGAACACAAGTGCCGGGCGAAAATTTGCAGTGCCGGGCGGTACCGCCCGGCGCCGCCCACCATGGCTAGAACCCTGATGTACATAGTACGTTTTTCATACTTCTTACCCATTAGCAGTTGTCCTAAAACAGTAAAAAAGCAATTATGAATAGCAAACCAGTGAAACCTCAAATGGGTCATTCCGTGTTGAATCAAACACTTTTTTGCATCAATCTCACAGATCTGCACATCAATCTGCACATCTGAACTAGGGGCTATTGCTCAGAACTTGACCCTTACTACATGTATGTACATGTACTGGTACCCCAGCCCATCAAACAACAACTGCAGGTTTTGCTAGGTTTGGGCAGATTTGGTACAAAACATTAGCAACTTGTTGTTGGACTTTGTTTGACCCAGTATAAAAGGCACAGGGAGACCCTGTTAAATTATGTGAGATCATAGAGAAAGGAATTCAGGGCAGAAAGGCAGTTGGAGTTTTGGGGAATGTACGGGTACCTGTAGGCATTTATTTGTGGGTGAGCTCAGGCTTGTCACAGCACAGTTCCTGGTCAACTGTAAGTACACCTTGTGTGTCCCCACTCAAACACAGCCCAACACACAGAACCAATGGCCAGTCATCACAGCCCTGATTCCGAACAATGAACAATGCATCTAGACCCATCTGTACCAAGTCAATCAAACTTCAATAAGTTGGAGTTTGGCAGGTTTTAATAGTATTGTTAGGTTTAGTACCAATAATTACTTAACTTTTGTGCAGTTTGTTAGGTTTGGTATGTTTTCTAGTGCGAAAGCCTAGGGGGTTAGGGTTCAGCATTTGCTGGGAAACCTTAAGATAAAAAGCTTTGAATTTGTCAAAGCAAAAGGTTATGTATAGGTTTTTAAGTAATTGCTTATAAAAAAATGCTAATTTTAATATATTTAGCCCATTGTGCTTGTAAAATTAAAAAAATTGAATCTCAAGCCGTTGAGACGAAATGTATGAGGGTAGTAACCCAAAAGAATGCAGCATTCAAATGCATGTTACTTTTTGTAATCTTTCATAGCGGTATGTACTTTTGTACATGTACAAAAGTCAATACCCGGTAGCATCTCTTTTATTACTAATAATGACTGCGCATTGAGTACCGTAATTTCCTGCGGTAAAGCCGCACGGCGGTTAAGGCGCAGGTCCCTAAAATCACCCAAATTTTTTTCAAACGTCAACAGATAAAGCGCACTGCCGAAGAAGGCGCATGCTTGAACGCACCCAGAAGAACACCAGGCGCCACCCGGTGTAGGTACATCGCCACAAAGGGGTCATTTTGTTGCCTTAGAAGGATCCCACTATTCCAAGCAAGAATTTGCTGAGTACTTGAGTTTATCTGGCACGCAAACAATGTATGAAAACTTCAAACCAGTAGTCACAATATCGCACGAGGTTTGCCGATACATATCATGTATCACTGCAGTATAAACTGCATGCACATGTACATCACATGCAGCGATCGCGTGCATGGTATCCCTAATTGCGACACCCCCTAGTCTTTTTTCCAGTCGTTGTGAATGCTCCGCGCTGTGTAGTTCGGATGGTGAATTGCATGAAGCCGGAACGTAGACGAAAAAACGTTTAGAAAAAGGCCACATAGTAGTAGTACGGGCCAGCTTTTTATCGCTGTTGTACGCGTCATGCAGCGCACGCTGTAGTCTTGTTTGCAAGACGATCTTAATCGCGGTATATGCAGCGCGCGTAGGCCGCCGATGCGGTAATTCGCGCGTGGTCTACGGCGTACGTTAGAGGGCGCCCCGCATCGCGAAAAACGTCTTGCAAACAAGACTACGCACGCTGCCGAGTGCTAAATCACATACATGTACGGTCGTAGGGGGATCAACACATCGCGGCATTGTTAATGGAAACACGGTCACAATGTCCGGAGAGTTGGGCTAATTGGTTGACCGCATTATTGAGTAAGATTGCGGCGTTCAAAGAATTCTTCACACAAAGACCATCACTTTGAACTCAAGCGACATCATATACGGCGCACTGAAAGATAAGGCGCGGCGATGTTTTTGTGGTCTAGAAAGTCAGATAAGCCGCGTCTTTACCGCAGGAAATTACGGTACTTGTCTTGGTAGATACTTGCGCTATACACACATGTACATGTATTTTGTATGTAATACCTGCCTACATGTACCGGTACATGTAGTATTATTATTATTTCAAAGTGAACGAAGAAATTGGCAAGGCGGAACTCGAACCTGCGACCTCGAACCTGCGACCTCTGGAACACCAGACCAACACTCTACCAACTGAGCTACCGTATCTTGCCCTATGTTGACGGTCTCCTAAATTGTCAGTTTTTGTTTTCGAGGGCGCTAGTCAGAAGTCATAAACACCAGAATGCCTTGTGGCCAGGGATCACGCCCAATTTGTACGATACAATGATGGAAAGCGACATTGTCGGGATTAGTATTATCAAATAATACACAAATAAACCACATGGGAAACTGACTAGGTAAATTTGTATAAATTTGAAAGTGAACAAAGAAATTGGTAAGGCAGGGCTCGAACCTGCGACCTGGCCACATGGCATTCTGGTGTTTACTTTGAAATGTATGCAAAGTTTCCTAGTCAGTTTCCCTTGTGGTTTGTGTATTATAGGATAAAAAGTCTTATCCTCATTAAGTGATCTCCACAATGCCACTTCCCAGGTTGTATTGTAAAATTGGGTGTGATCTCTGGCCACACGGAATTCTAGTGTTTATGACTTCTGACTAGCGCCCGCTGGACAAAGATACTGACAATTTGGGACACCGCTAACATACACATGTACATATTCGCATTTTTGTATCACTGTGGAGACATGGCTTTGTTCTCGTGTACAAAATGGTTAGAAAGTCGAGCACGTTTTTCAAAATGCTCCCATTTTAACCATAATTGTTTAACTGGGTTGAAATTTTGACCCAATATACCCTATATTATACCCTAACCCAAACACTAACCCTAACCCTAACCCACATCCTAATCCTAGTTTTTTGAGTAATTTAAGTAAAATCCAGAAATCTAATTTGTGAAATTCCCAGTGGAGACCTATTCATCTATAGAAATGTACCCTCCGGAGACGTTTTGTCTCCATTGTACACATTGTGTTCATGTCTCCAGAGGGTACCGTATTTCGCACCATACCTGTAGGGCAAGATACCAGTAGCTCAGTTGGTAGAGCGCCGGTACGGTATCCTGAAGGTCGCTGGTTCAAATCCCGCTCCTGCCAGTTTTCTTTGTTCACGTTAATATGTATGCAAATTTACCTGGTCAGTTTTCCTTAGTGTATATTGATGTAATATAAGATAAAACGTTGTATCCTCATTGAGTGATCCCACAATGCAGCTTCCCAGGTTGTATCGTAAAATCAGGCGTGATGCCTGGCCACACGGCATTCTGGTGTTTATGACTTCTGACTAGCACCCCCTGGACAAAAATACTGACAATTTGGAAGACCACTTACATAGTATACATGTACCTGTAGGGCAAGATACATGTAGCTCAGTTGGTAGAGCGCTGGTCTGGTATTCCGGAGGTCGCAGGTTCAAATCCCGCTCCTGCCAGTTTTTTTGTTCACTTTAATATGTCTGCAAATTTACCTACTGGTAGTCAGTATTCTTTAGTGTATATTGGTGTTATATAAGATAAAACATCGTATCCTCATTGAGTGATCCCCACAATGCCGCTTTCCAGGTTGTATCGTAAAATCAGGCGTGATCCCTGGCCACACGGCATTCTGGTGTTTATATCTTCTGGTGTTTATATCTTCTCTACGCCTTCGAACAAAGATACTGACAATTTGGGAGATACATGTACATGTAGCTGAGTTGGTAGAGCACCGGTCCGGTATTCCGGAGGTCACAGGTTCAAATCCCGCTCCTGCCAGGTTTCTTTTGTTCACTTTAATATGTTATTAACCCTAACCCTACCTAATGCTACTTTTTACTACTAGTAGTAAAAAGTAGTATGCAGTACTCTCACTGACTTTTGTGCAATGCCTGTAGTAATTTTTAGTATTGGGTACTTCACCCCTTATTGCACTCGAAGTACTTTTTAGCATTGGGTCCCTCTGCTTGCTGAGTGTGCATGGCCCATGTATGCTGTGTAGGGTGTTCTAAACTCTACAGCAAAAATTGTCACTTGGGACACATTGGGTCAAGGCTGGACTACTGCATTTTTTGCCAGGTAAGTATTACTGACCTGCATTGCTACTATTAGTATTTTGTAGTTGGCAGTATCTGTACTCTGTCAGTACACACCCAATCATCAGTCACGGAGAGACCCAATGCTACAAAATACTAAGTAGCATTCTGTAGTACGCAGTTCTTTAGCCCAAAGTAAGGCAAAGGGGGTTAGGGTTAACTTTGAAAGTTTTGACTCAGTTTGTTGTTGTGGTACAAAACTCAGATATAGAAAGTGTCAATTTTCAGTTAACATCTATACCGGTTATTTAAACCCTTGTTCTTTTTCTCAACACAGGTTGTTAAAAAAAAACTTTAAACAATTCATGGTTTCAGTATTAGTTTCAGCACAAGTGGACCAAAACTTTGACAAATTTACCATTATGTTATCTAATTTGTACAGGTTGATCAATTCAAGCTAGAGCTCAATAAGAAATCTTCCGAGGTTCAGGCGCTTCAGACGAAGATCGAGACGCTAACCCATCAGCATCAAGACTACCAGGCACACGTCAGTCTACTCAAGGAATCGCTAGCTGCCAAGGAACAGCACTCCAGTATCCTACAAGCAGACGTGAGTATCAACCACAGTCCTTCTGATTTGAAAATCACAGGCGTGTTGAAAAAAGGCACACCTGGATTTTTCGAGGCGTGTACATTTTTAAGGCGTGTGATTCTGTGGTCCAACCTGAGACTGAACAATACTTGGCAATTTTTAAATAATACATGTATTTATCTTTGGGTGCGTTCACACACCGTTTTAAATTCGCTTAAAACACTAGTTGAACTCGATTTGGTTAAAAGTTTTAGCTAAAACGATGTGTGAACGGTTTTAGTTTCAACAGAATCGGTTTTATCTCGCCGCTAAAACGGTGATTTAAAACACCTCGGAGGGAGGGTCTAGCTCAAACTCTGACCGTTTTATCTTCTTCTGTACGGTGTGTGAACGGTTTTAGCTAAAACACTTCCTGTTTTAGCCGCCGCAGTTGACCTGGTGTTGCGTAAGCTCTTTTTGTGGCGCGCTTTTGGTGTAAACAAGCACGTTGTTTACATGCAGGCTCCGGTAGCACGCCATGCATGCTATTGTGTAGCCACGCCACACGCACCATACCCACGCCATCAACAACCGCCATTGCATCGTTTTAAATTGCTTTTGGTTGCGTTGTTATATCTAGTTTATTCGTGTATTTTCGTCGATTATTAACGCTAGCTGTACTCTCAATTCTATGAAGTTAAAACTGGCTATACTTAAAACGGTGTCTGAACGCTCGGTGTTTTAGTTTTACGACCGACAACCCGTGGACCGTGGTGATCTACCGTTTTAGCTAAAACGCTGTGTGAACATGGCCTTTGTTAGTTTACTGTAAAGCCATTTTCTCTTTAATTTTCTTTTTTTCACAAATTATGTACATGTAGTATAATTATGCCGTAAATGTATGCCGTGGTGTGCGGTACAGTGGGATTCAGGCGTGCGATTATTAGCACTTCTCAGGAAGCTTTTAGGCGTGCGATGGTGTGGGAGTGCGATCGCACGCCTCAAATCAGAAGGACTTAACCACTGAATAGGTTGCTACCCAACAAACACTAAAACATTACGTATTCGTTTACATAGTACGTGTCTACGGCTGATGCATGTACATTGTAAGCATACCGGTACATGTACTTGAGCCCTTTTCAAATGTTACTATCAACTTTGCACCTTTTCGTAGACGAATCCGATAGACTACGCATGGTGGGGTGCCCTCATTGGACGCGGCCAGTGTGGATGGCCAGTACAAAATAGTAATAAGCAATCTCTCGCGTATTTTTTATGTTTATTGCGAAAAAGGTACAAAGAAGTTTGACTTTGAGCATTTTAAGAATATATCATAGTACAAAAAATATGGATTTTGTGGACGGACATCTGATGCGTCGCATGGCCCTCTGTGAAATGGAAAGTGCAACAGTGCCGCCAACGACGAAGGGCAAAAAAGCCGCCATTAGATTTGTCTAGATATGTATTGCTGCTGAGGAAACCAAGAAACAATAAGCCAGTTTGGTAAAGTCCAGGTCAAAAGTTATTCGTGATAAAATTGCTGACGTGATGTCACGCAATGTTACACGAACGCCCACTTTAATTTAAATTACTGCTTGCGCGTGGTGCGGCCACCTTTATAGGACGTATATATATACACTCAAAGTTTTCCCCATATCCAAACCGGATGACGCATAAACACGTCACGAGCAAGGCCGGAAATGTCTGTCAGCTGCGAGCAAGGCCGGAAATGCATGGGTGTGCTTCCTGGTACCATCGGCCTGAACCCGCCTCGGATCGAATTTCGTTAAAAATAATCCTGCACCTCGACTCGGTGATGTTAAAATAATCTCGGCACGAACTGGTTAAGATACTTGTACACATTACACAAGCATACAACCCCATTAAGACCGATAGGTGTTTTGTATCTTGACATGAAAACTTCTCAGCATGTTTGGAGTTGATGAATCATGAACCCTTTGCCAGTCATTGACACATGTAAAGGTTTAGACAAAAAGTCAAGTCATGAGCAAGATGAAATCAATACTTTGCAATGCTTCACAACTCTTGAAAGGTGCTTTCGGGCAAACAAAAAAATCTCCATAAATTAAACCGTTAGAAGATACACGAAGAAGATGAACAAGAAACATTTAAACAAAAAACACAGCAATGTGTGTGCACTTAGTTAAGTGTTTGTGTTGACTCAGATGGCAACCCGCAACGATCGTAGTGGTGAATACATTGTAAATTATACAAGATGTATTGAAATGAGTGGGAACCGGTGACTCACACCAAGGCACTTTATCAACCCATCGGACATTTGGAAGGCAACGTTCAAACGAAATCGATGTGGGGCACTGCCCTTATGTGGAACTAGTAGGAATACAAAATGACGGTATGACCAAAATAAAATCCAGAAAATTACTTAATTCTCCACATAAACTGTAAGTTTATTACATACATGTAGATAAACAGAAGTAAACTTGTACATGTAGTGCCGTGGCCTGGTGGTCTGCGGGTAGTTCTGCAGGTTGAAGGTTCGAACCCAGCCGGAGCTACAGCACTTCTACACATAATAAGCGCTTTTTGTCCTTTACACGTATAACTAACACCTTGACTGAAGCTCGGAATGTGCATAGAGCACGAGCAGTGTGAAAGTGCAAAGTAACAAATAACCTCAATCCTCCAAAATCCTCATTTGGATAAATAACCAAGTAACCTCAATCCTGCAAAATCATCCAGCATTACATGTAGTTTTGCCTTATGACCTGGATCCTGCATTATCCTCCAGTGGCTAAAAACCCAAACCCCCTCGATCCTGCAAATTTCTCCGATGCATCAACTTCGAAGTAACCTCAATCCTGCAAAATCCTGCAATTTGCAAAGAGGATTTTAAAGGATTTGGAATGGTTAGTTAATGGTACATGTAGGACACACCATTTGTATCAAAAATATTTACTACCGAATTATTAAGAAATATGTTACTCATTTGAAAGTAAATAATGATTCTAGGCATGAAAAATAAAATTTTATATAGAAAAATTTGCGATCGCCGGACGGCGATCGCGAAAAAACACAAATAACATAAGAATAAACTGCTCGACGCCGGTTGAAAACGAACGCTGTTTTTGTGCTTTTCTCGGCATCCATGATTGTAAAACTTCAGGTCAGTTAAACGATATTTACTATAAAATACAACCCCCAAAATCTACTCATTCATGATAATTCAAGCAATTACCAATGGTGTGTCCTACCTTTAATTGACAGGCCGGATCGGTCCATTGGGCTCTGTGATCACAGTGAGTAGGGGTTCTTGTCATTGCTTGAAAGGAACATTTGTCCATATTTGTTTTTTATCCATTTCTTAAATGCACCAATCAGGTGGAAGCTTTAAGGGCACGCCTCGACGAAAAGGAAATGACCCTCGTCAGGAAAGAGCAACTTCTGAGCACGCTCAGTACGGACAAGACCAAGCGCTACTCGGAGGTCAACGAACTCAAAGAGATGTTGGACATCAAGGAGCGCAAGATTGGTGTCCTTCAGAGAAAGGTAAACAAATCAAGATATTGTGTGGATTTAAGAAGCATAACAATGATATGGTGTTTATAAAATGTTACTTATTCTCAACTAAAGCTACAAGTACAAAATACTACTAAACACCTCACCGAAAGTAAGCCCCCCTCTCAACAATTCGTCATAACATGTCAGATAAAACATTTTACCAATCAAACTTAGTTAGAAATAATCCTATGACTGTTTCCTAAGTGTTGTTTAAAAATAAAAGATGTCCATGACTTCATGGCGGAATGAGCTCAAATTAATTACAAAAACTGCCCTTCTCAAAAGTCACAAAAGTTGATCTGCCACCTGCTTCACAGGGGTATTAGTCTGTGAAAGACCAATGGCAATGGCCCTGTCTTGATTAGACAGTCTGGGCATAATGCTTAATTTAAGAACACGAAAAAAAATCAGTAGGCCTACATGTATGCTTGTCAACTGCAAGGTGTATTGGGACAAGGAATGGGACTGATCACCTAACATCTCACTGTGCTGAGCTCTGAGCCAAGAAAGGGATTTGCATGGTTGAATGATCCTGAATTGATTACAGATTAGAGTAATGTACACTTGGTGGGTATTTTAAACTGCATTCAACCACAGGTGTTTTTTACATTAGTAAGAAGCCATTCATAAACTTTTGTGACTTTTGAGAAGGGCAGTTTTGTTCATTCATTTGAGCTCATTCAGCCATGAAGTTATGGACATCTTTTATTTTCAACAACATTTAGGAAACAGTCATAGGATTATTTTTAACTAAGTTTGATTGGTAAAATGTTTTACCTGACGATGTTATGGCGAACTGTTGAGAGGAGGACTTACTTTTGGTGAGGTGTTATATAGTAGTAAATTGTAGTTGTACTCTGACATAATGTAAAACTAAGTACTAAACAATACTCACATTATTGGTTAGTACTTATTATAAGTTTTCCCAGTTATTTTAACACTAGCATACTGTACATGTACATGTATATCACACAAATTCCTAATAAATAAACTTTAATTTTGTCCCTGATCATCACCGAGCTCAATTTTTTCAATTTCAAAAAGTTACCAATGGATTTCATTTAAGATGTAATACATGTATGATTCAAACTTGTAGCAGTTTGATTAGTGCTAAATTCGTGCAATTCACTTCAATTTCGTCCCCGGTCATCACCAATCTCAATTCTCAATTTTAATTTCAAAAAGTTATCAATAGAATTTCATTTAAGGTGCAATATAATTCAAATTTGTAGCATTTAGACTAGTGCTAAATTCGTAAAATTTGTCTGATGGGGCGATAGTTGTTGAATCGAAAAAGCCATTTTTTTGTTCTGCTTTTCTAGTCAATTTGACGCTATTGTCGTTCAATTTCATTCTGTTTACTCTGAAACATTACGGTTAGAAATTTAATTTAAATAACCTTGCAAAGTTGCTTTTTCGATGCGATGCCGATCGGCGATCGCCCAAGAATTGAGCTCGGCGATGTTCGGAAATGAATTTAAAGCCTCGTTAAAGAACAATTAGTGTGACATACCGGTAAATGTACCCGGTATGTAACTTTAAGTGTTAAAATGACTGGGAAAACCTACATGTACTTTATGTATATTTAGTATTTGTTCTGGATCTAAAGAAATGTTGTGGTACATGTGTGTGTACATATACCGTACATGTATGTGTGTGTACCATACAGTACATGTACCGGTACATGTACCGGTACATGTACTGGTACATGTACTGGTACATGTAGTTCTACTTGACCCAAAATGAATGCCTAGGGTTAAATGTAGAGTAGATCTTATGTCATTTATGAATTTGTTTCATTTGAGGCAGCAACAGTGCTCAAAATCCAAAGACAGGTGCTTAAACAACAAACCTGATAAAGTTTTACATAGTACTGTAACAGTTTGTACCGTAGCTCTGTGAATGCTGCAGGCTTTCGGATTCCTATTACTTCCTACCTTTTCTTTACATTTTCTGAGAGCCAGCAAAAGTCCTACTTTTTCTCTAATTTTAACATTCAAAGTCCTACGTTAGTCCTGCATTTGTTTTTTAAGTGTTCCTACTTAATAATAATAATAATAGCAGGTTCTTATATAGCGCATTTCAGATCCACTGGATCTCTCAATGCGCTTAACAGTCATTATTACCCCTGGTCACTGGGCCATTTTCAATCCTTAAATCATCTCAGCTCCCATGGGAGTATACAGCCTGTGCTACAATGTATGCGCTACTAGGCTAAATCAATCACAATAACCATCTCTGCCCTCACAGGTACCCATTTTACCCCTGGGTGGAGAGAAGCAATTATAGTTAAGTGTCTTGCTCAGGGACACAAGTGTCACGACCGGGACTCGAACCCACACTCTGCTGAACAGAAACACCAGAGCTTGAGTTCGGTGTTCTTATCCACTCGGCCACGGCACCCTTGTACTTTTCTCCTACCTTTTCACCTGGGTCTGCTTTGAAAGCCTGGACACGATTTTACAAAACAATTTTTTTTTAAATTCTGTGGCATCTCACAAATTGTTCTTTGTTCTGAAGAAGTCTTCAAAGTTTACCCGTACCGGTACTTTATAAAAATATTCCCCTAGGCCTCAGTGTACGTTGGTTTTTTTTCCCCAAAAAATTCTAATGATTAATCTTTGTGAATTGGATTCGTCCGTATTATCTTTGAAAGTTCAAGTTAAGCCAGTATTTACAAATTCTTTGAATGTTAGTAATAATTACACTAGCCTGGAGCAACGACGCAAACCGTTATCAACTTGATAAAACTGATGGTACTAGCTCGTTTTACATTTGTACACTGTCTGCACGTATCTTAAAGGTATCTAGTGTACACCATTTGCAGATATCGAAATTATTTACTACCGAATTATTAGGAAATATCTAACTCACTTGAAAGTAAATAATGATTCTAGGCATCCAGCAAAATGATTGCGCTAGATATCCTGTAATTATTCCGAAAAATCTAATTTTATAAAGAAAAATTCGCGATCGCCGGATGGCGATCGCGATAAAACAAAGATAACATAAGAATAACTGCCCAACGCCGGTTGAAAACAAACGCTGTTTTTCGTGCTTTTCTCAGCATCCATGATTGTAAAACCTCGGACAGGTCAGTTAAACGATATTTACTACGAAATACAACCCCCAAATCTACCCATTAATGATAATTCAAGCAATTACCAATGGTGTATCCTACATTTAAAGGGATCGTATACGATTGGTAATTACTCTAAAAATTAATGGCAATAAAAACTTACTTGGTAAGAAGTACTGTACAGCAGCTTTGGATAGTATAATGCATTTTTAGAAACTTTTTACTGCGGTTGTGGAAAAAGATATCACTTTTTTTCCCAAAAATTTGAATCTGAGAAGCGTTACTGCAGTGACGTTTCTCAGATTGTGTATTCCGAGGCAGATTATTCTTTCTTTTTGAAATTAAATTTGTACAGGTTAGTTTTATGGTATAATAACTATATAGGATTGAAACAAACAGTGGGTTCCAATTACCAAACGTATACGATCCCTTTAAAGTATAGATAGCAAACATTGGAGCTTGCTTGTCACTGCTAGATTATAACATTGAATCTGTTATTACGGTGCAAATGATTGGAGAGTTTGGGGGAAGAGAGAGATGTAAAACTTACATGTGAAAAAAAGAATTACGCAAGCCGATATGTGACCTGTTCTAATGAAACTACTCGTGTGAAATCGAGTACTCGCGAGTAGTTGTCGCAATTTTCACAAGAGGGGATCATGACAGTCACACGTGTTTATCACCATGTGTTTTCATTAAAAAGCGTAACGGTAATTTCTCAGCGAGCTTGGCAGCAATTCGGTTTTCCTTTATTGCTCAAGTTCTAATTAAAGAGAATTAAAAATCAATAAAGATGTTATCATATCGTAAAAACCATCGTAAATGTCATAAGTTAATAATCCCACCGTGTTGCAACGTCCGCTTGTACTCGTCAACAATCAATGCTCGCTAACAATCACTACTCGCGAGTAATTATTGCTACTTATCAGGCTGGCATGAGTACTTAAATACATGTACCGGTAGTTGAAAAAACGCGAGTAGTTTATCGAGTAGTAAAAACTAATCACGAGTAATGACATAATCGAGTTACTCGCCCAGCACTGTTTGTCATGTTTTATTGTACATGTACAGGTAGCTAGCGTGTATAATACAAAATATTTTTAAAAGTTTACGAAAACCAAGCTCAGTTTTACCTGTACATGTACATTGTGTACATGTTCCGTATATGTACCGGTACATGTAGTACTGGGGTATGTGTGGTATGAACAAAAGCCATTTTTTTATTAAGCTGCTTACTGCTTAGCACAAAAAAGTGTTGCTCAGTAAAAACGGGTTACCAGTCAAAACTTTGTGGTTTTTGTGCTAAGCAAAAACCAGCTGAATATCAATCACAAACGATATACCGGTACATGTATACCGGTACATCGCCTGAAAATTAGGTCTGATACCTGGTTTTTGCCCAGGAAAAAAGTTCATGCTCAGCAAATGATGGTGCTCAGAAGCTCCATGAAATTGGCCCCTGATGACATACATGTACCGTAGAAATAATTAATTACATACAGTAATATCCTTCACTTGCCCAGTTTAATAATTGTTTTCTTCTATTCCCCGTTTTCAGGATCTGTCAGCTAGTAATCCTAGGGCATGTAGGGTTGGGTAAATACTTCTGAACGATTTCAATACAAATTTTATTAACCCTAATCCTCCTCAATCGTCAAATCTTTCGGGTAGTTTTGGAGGATTTCATAAGAAAATTCAGATTAAAGGTAGGATACACCATTGGTAATTGCTTGAATTATCATGAATGAGTAGATTTGGGAGGTTGTATTTTATAGTAAACATCGTATTGAGCTGTCCTATGGATGCCGAGAAAAGCACGAAAAACAGCAGGGTTTTTCAACCGGCGGCGAGCAGTTATTCTTATGTTATCTTTGTTTTTTCGCGATCGCCGTCCGACGATCGCAGAATTTTCATTATAAAATTCTATTTTACAGCAGAATTACAGGATATCTAGCGCAATCATTTTGCTGGATGCCTAGAATCTACATTTACTTTCAAATGAGTAAGATATTTCTTAATAATTCGGTAGTAAATATTGTTGATATCTGCAAATGGTGTATCCCACCTTTAAATGGCAAAGAGGGTCTGTTGTCGAATACATTGGGTCAAGCTCCTAGGCTATAACTGGCATTGTTAATGTTCACCCATGCATAAAAGAACCCTGCCTTATGCTTGATATCATCCGCACTGCTTCTGAATGTCATCGGTACGAATTGTTAAGGATTGAAGCAATGCTCGCCCCTCCCGGCACTGAACAAATGCAAGAAATTATGGATGATTTTGGAGGATTTTGAGGCTAAATTCAATTTTTTACAGGGTAGCAATTTCAGGATTTTGCAGGATTGAGAATAGCTCGTAGCCAATGGTCAGTAATAAACTTTCAGTAATCTAATGTTTTGTTTTTGGCAGAAATCAGTAAATGACACTACCGGTAGTCCTTAATTAATGAATCCAACCATGGGCCATTTTCATAGAGCTAGCTGCTTAAGCAAAACCAAATGTTGCTTAAGCACAAAAACTCTTGCTTGATAAATCAGGGTAGGAGCCAAAAATCAATGTGATCGTTATGCTAAGCTAACAACAGCTAAATACCAATCAAAAATGATATACATCACATGGAGTTGTGGCTGGTAAGCTAAAGCAAAAATGTTTTGTGCTTAAGCAATTTGTATGCTTAAGCAGCTCTATGAAATTGACCCTAGGTTACAAATTTGAAATTTCCAATATTTTATTTCAAACCCTCAATAAAACAAAAAGGGGGTTGGGAAATGCATACACATACATGTTCAACAATTCGCATTTTTGTATCACTGTGGAGACATGGCTTTGTTCTCGTGTACAAAATGGTTAGAAAGTCGAGCACGTTTTTCAAAATGCTCCCATTTTAACCATAATCTTTTTCCTGGGTTGAAATTTCGACCCAATATACCCTATATTATACCCTAACACAAACACTAACCCTAACCCACATCCTAATCCTAGTTTTTGAGTAATTTAAGTAAAATCCAAAAATCTAATTCGTGAAATTCTCAATGGAGACCTATTCATCTATAGAAATTTACCTTTCCTGAGACGTTTTGTCTCCATTGTACACATTGTGTTCATGTCTCCAGAGGGTACCGTATTTCGGAACATGTGTACATAAATTGTACATACACCAGTACATGTACATGCACGTACACATCCTGAGTTTAAAAAAAGAAGAATGCGATGCGATGCAATTTTCTCGCATCAGTAAAACAAATCAGATACACACTGTAATCAACGGGCTCGATAAACGGATTAAAGCCAGCCGTGATTGTCCCAGTCCCACACTTGTTTTGCATCTCTCCATGTGCTGTCCCCGCGACGTAATGAAATTAATGCCTTATTACAGCAGATTAGCAGCTCCCACCATGGGAAATCAGCAGTTCTAGGGGATGGGCGCTGTTTCTCGGTAGCGGGCGATTATATTCTGGCAACGTGCAAAGCCACAGGCCCAGAAACTGTAGAAACAGCTAAGGGGCCAATTTCATGAAGTTGCTGAGCATGGAAATACTTCCTCGAGTGTCAAAAACATGGTTACAAACCAAATTTTTAGGTGTTTTGTTTGTGACTGGTATTCAGTTTTTTACTTTTTTAGTTTTTATCATAACAAACGCCTATCGGAACATGGAGTTTTAGCATGGTAACCTGTTTTTACTAAGCAAAACTGTTGTTGTGCTAAGCAAATGTAGCAGCTTCATGAAATTGGGCCCAGATCCATTGCTTCATGGCCAGTTCGGTATTTCAACTGCGCATATACAATGATATGGGTCACAGGTCATTGGAGATAACTAATAGTACAATGTACTAATAATAATAATACAAGCATTTGTAAAGTGCCATCTATCTATGTAGACATATTCCGAGGCGCTTTAAGAAAAGTTACTGTACAATAATAATTAATTTCCAAGTCACTTGAAACAAAACAAGCATTCTAATTATAAGTTGAGTTAAACATTAATGTTTTAAGAAGACATTTGAAGGTTTGTAAAGATTGACAGCTACGAATTTCCTGAGGCAAAGCTTAGAGTTCCATAGAGTGGGGGCCGAGACTGAGAAGGCTTGGTCACCATACAATGTTCTAGTTCTTGGTATCACAAGAAGATGTTTGCCAGATGACCTTAGGTACCTGTATGAACGTGCAATGTGGAAAACACGACGCGCACGCAATTGTTAGAGTAATATTTTTGAAAGCATATTTTTCATTTCCAGTCCGGATATTGACAGACTACGAATAAGCCATTATGCTATCTGGTACAATGTACATGTATCGACATGTACCCGTAGTTCCAGGGATTGAACCAATTAAGAAATTGAGAAATTTGTTCATCATAACAACAAAATGAAAATGCTTTGCCTTCAGAACAAGGCACATCTGTTGTACTGACCGATCATCAAAGAAGTGTTTTATTTTCTCCCAACATAACCATTTGTTTTGCCTGCTTTGATGTTTAGACACTGAACACATTTACTTTTTGACAATTATATTACACTAGGCCTTGCTACAAGTACAGCATGTATTTGTTATACTCGTAGGCAATAGACCACACACAAAGTGGCCATTTTAGGTTCTTTAACCCTAACCCCCTAGGCCTTACTTTGGGCTAAAGAACTGCATACTACAGAATACTACTTAGTATTTTGTAGCATTGCGTCTATCCGTGACTGATGATTGGGTGTGTACTGCCAACTACAAAATACTAATAGTGGCAATACAGGTCAGTAATACTTGCCTGGCAAAAAATGCAGTAGTCCAGCCTTGACCCATTGCTGTGTCCAAAGTGACAATTTTTGCTGTGAAGTTTAGAACACCTACACAGCATACATGGGCCATGCACACTCAGCAAGCAGAGGGACCCAACGCTAAAAAGTACTACGAGTGCAATAAGGGGTGAACTACCAAATACTAAAAATTACTACAGGCATTGCACACAAGTCAGTGAGAGTACTGCATACTACCGGTACTTTTTACTACTAGTAGTAAAAAGTAGCATTAGGTAGGGTTAGGGTTAAAGGTTCTTCTTTGTTGTTTAGGCATAGAGGATTCATGCATGGTTTAAAGGTGCATGGTTTAAAGGTACATGTACAGTAGGATATCATTTGCAGATATCAACAATTTTTACTGCACTGCCGAATGATGAACCCTTAACAGTCCTCAATCCTTCACCTGTTGGAGGATTGAGGTCTGTTAGGGTTAAGAAATATGTGACATATTTAAAGTAAATAATGATTCTAGGCATCCAGCAAAATGATTGCGCTAGATATCCTGTTTTAATAATAATAATACTAATAGATAATTTTTATTCCGAAAAAATGTATTTTTTTAAAACAAAATTCACTATTGCCGGACGGCAATCGCAAGAAAACAAAGAACAAAAAAACAAAGAACAACTGTTAAAAACGAACGCCGTTTTTCTTGCTTTTTCCTCGAAATTCATGATTGTAAAACTTCGGGCAGGTCAGTTGAACGATATTTACTATAAAATACAACACCCTAAATCCACCTATTCCTGGTAAATCAAGCAATTACTAATGGTGTATCCTACGTTTAAGTTTAAGAGAGAATAGGTCATCAGTTCGGCATTTTTATCCTTTGGATTGAGCAGCAAAAGTGCTAAAACTTTAAAGAAAGGTTTTTTTTAGCCATCTCTTGTCAACAGTACATACATACCTACATGAAATAAATTTGAAATTCTTTTTGTACATGTATGTACATGTACATGTAATAGGTGGAAGACATATGCACACAATTGTAAAAAAATTATGACATCATCAGGACATCATCAAAAATGTTATTGTTTTTGTTTACACATACTGGTACTTGACTGACGAAGGTCAAAATTTAACATGCCTCCCAATCTATAAATGTTTGGTATGCAATTATCTACATTGTACTATGTGTGCCAATGTTGTTAGAGTACTTTTATCCAGGGATATAATCGAGTCCATCACAATTAAGTCCCTGCAAGTCTCCACAAGTCCCTGCAAGTCCATCACAAGTCCCTGCAAGTCCAATTCAAATCACAAGCTATTCAAATGAGCTTTGACAAAAGCATTCTTTTGTCATTGTTCGTCCAGTTACTTATGACTGCCTTTATGAAAGGACTTGTGACTGGCTTCACGAAAGGACTTGTGAACGGACTTGCAGGGACTCGACCACAACTCTGCGTTTATCACAAAATGCACAAAAAGGAGTTTGAGTGCAGTCTGTGATGTTCACCTTTTTGTGTTATTTTTGTTGTTGAGGGAGAGAGGGGGAGGTACATTGTAGGTGGAGAAGAAATGGGATGTGAAGTTAAATACAGTCAAACCTTGATATAGCGGCCATCGACGGTGCCGGTTTTCGTGGCCACTATACGCAAGTGGCCACTATAGCAAGACGTACATATGTACACACACCCATACATGTACATGTATGAAGTCCAGGAACCAAACAACAGGGGAGATTTCAAAGTCAACAGAGGGCGCACTTCATTTCTGCGGCCGGTGTACACAGGTTTTACGGCAATGTAATTGTACACATTTTATTTGCTGTGGGCTACCGGTATTTCGGGTTGGCCACTGGCCGCGTTACGCAGTGGCCGCATTAGCAGAAATGGTTATGGTATGTTTATGCAAGAATCAAACTGGGACCAAGCAAAGATGGCCAGTTAAGCCAGGTGGCCGCTGTATCAAGGTGGCCGCAATGGCAGGTTTGACTGTACTTGAAGTACCCCCGGTACATGTAAAGTAAATGGGATTGCTGTTACAATGGTTACTGGTACATACATGTACCATCTCTTAGTTTCTAACCATTATACATGTACCTTAGTCCTTATCTCATCAAGCTGGCTAGCTTCTAATCCATTTTGTTTTTGTCATTGTTGCATCATTTGTTTGCTTTCGCTGCCCGTAAAGCTTTCTGATTTGACTAATGCCATGGACATCAAGGAGAGGAAACAATACATACTGCAGATCAAGGTGACAGCTCTACTAACTCACTAACAACTCTTAATTATGCATAACCTATCAAGTTATTCTTGAAGCTAACATATGTGACCTGTTCCAACAAAACCCGGGCAAAGTCGCACAATGTGTTTTATTACAACGTTCTCGTGAAGTCATTTCGGGTTTGGATTTTTTCATTTTAAGGTTTTGGGTTTTTCTGAATCACAAACTATTAATCTACAATCTTCCCAAATTTGAACAAAATCCGTCACCCAGAATAGTTTTGAGAAACAATTTTGTATAGAAATAATACTTTTTTCTGAACTTCAAAGCTGTTTATATCATAATTAGGTTGTCAGGGTTTTATCACTAAATCCTTCCACCAGGGGAGATGGGGTAAGGATATGTAAATAATGCATAATTTTAAAGCCGAGAACCTAGAGAATTTGAAAAAAACTAAATCTAAAAAAACTAAAATTAAAAACTTTGTCCGGGTTTCGTTGGAGCAGGTTACATATGGTAGGAATGTACATAAAGTCGTGGGGTACATGTACAACGTACCTGTAAGACATTGTTGTACTAGATACATGTACGCGATCACGTCGCCGTGATAACCTGCAACCGCTTTTTATTTTCGATATTATTATTTGTAATAATTGTTACGCTATTTGCCGGCACGAGCTTGGTCATTGTGTAAGCTTCACAAAAATCCATAGACTGCACGCAGCTACACAGTACATGTAGCAGGTTGGCAACCAGTATACACTGCACAATGAGCGTTAATAAGTGATATAAATAAGTGATGAAAAGTGATACAAAATTATAAAAACCAACCCACTTCTGTGTGGTGAACGAGTAGCGACCATTTTAAATGTTAGTGTTGTAGCTAAAACGCTGTATAAACGTACTGGGGTATTCTTCGATTTTTGAACTTTTTGGCTCACTCAGAAAAATATTTTTTATCAGTTTGTTAGTGTATTTAGTAGAAAGTTTTTAAAAAAATTACTTTTACACGAGGCTAATATCTACATGTAACTGTGGCAGGATTGTGCAGATTTATTCTGGGTTTAACGATAAACGATGGCAATGCTTTTATTCACCATTGTTTGAGGATGTTTCCCCGTTTGATTATGAGTTGGAGAGGTTCCTGCATTGACTGAGTTTAGAATAATTGCTGAAAATGAGCTTCTCTTTGCTTTTTATCAATTTTTGTTTTGTTAATTTGCTTTTAACCAGTTCGCGCCGGGATTATTTTAACATCGCCTAGCCCACGGGCGGGATTATTTTTAACGAAACTCAATCCGAAGCGTGTTCAGGCTGATAGTGCCGGGAAGCACACCCACGCATTTCCGGCCTTGCCCGCTGCTGACATACATTTCCGAACTTGAACTTGGCGTGTTTATGCGTCATCCGTTTTGAATCTGGGGAAATTTTTGCGTTTATATACGTCATCCGGCGCGAACTGGTTAATCTTTTATTTTTAACCAGTTTACATCGGATATATTGTGTATACACACAAAGTTTTTCGTGAATTTAAAGCGGATAACGGATAAACACATCACGGTCAAAGCCGAAAATATCTATCAGCGACTGGCTCGCAGCGAGTGAGGCCGGAAATATCAGAGTGTGCTACCCACAGATGCCAGTCTGTCCCCCGTCTCGGATCGAGGTTCGTGAAAAACAATCTCGGATACCTCGACCCAGTCAATGTCAAAATAATTCTGGCGCGAACTGGTTAAAGGCATGAGTGTTATAGTGTGCGTGTATGTACGTCTAACGAAACTAGATCCGAAGCGGGTTCAGGCCGATAGTGCCGGGAAGCACACCCACGCATTTCCGGCCTTGCTCGCTGCTGACAGACAATTCTGGCCTTGCTCGTGGCGTGTTTATGCGTCATCCGTTTTGAATCCTTGGAAAACTTTGCATTTATATACGTCATCCGGCGCGAGCTGGTACCCAATACTACTGGATAGCTATGTCCTTTTCTGCATTTCCCTTGTGTTTGGCATTTTCTTTTCTATTTTGAAAATGTTGGCACGTTAGGGTAAAATCTGGTAAATGTACCAGTACAGTGGAACGCCGCTACATGTATACCGAACATTCGGCTATACTGAACATTCGGCTATACTGAACATTCGGCTATACTGAACATTCGGCTATACGTAACATTCGGCTATACGGAACATTCGGCTATACGGAACATTCGGCTATACGGAACATTCGGCTATACGGAACATTCGGCTATACGGAACATTCGGCTATACGGAACATTCGGCTATACGGAACATTCGGCTATACGGAACATTCGGCTATACGGAACATTCGGCTATACTGAACATTCGGCTATACGGAACATTCGGCTATACGGAACATTCGGCTATACGGAACATTCGGCTATACGGAACATTCGGCTATACGGAACATTCGGCTATACGGAACATTCGGCTATACGGAACATTCGGCTATACGGAACATTCGGCTATACGGAACATTCGGCTATACGGAACATTCGGCTATACGGAACATTCGGCTATACGGAACATTCGGCTATACGGAACATTCGGCTATACGGAACATTCGGCTATACGGAACATTCGGCTATACTGAACATTCGGCTATACTGAACATTCGGCTATACGGAACATTCGGCTATACGGAACATTCGGCTATACGGAACATTCGGCTATACGGAACATTCGGCTATACGGAACATTCGGCTATACGGAACATTCGGCTATACTGAACATTCGGCTATACGGAACATTCGGCTATACGGAACATTCGGCTATACGGAACATTCGGCTATACGGAACATTCGGCTATACGGAACATTCGGCTATACGGAACATTCGGCTATACTGAACATTCGGCTATACGGAACATTCGGCTATACGGAACATTCGGCTATACGGAACATTCGGCTATACGGAACATTCGGCTATACGGAACATTCGGCTATACGGAACATTCGGCTATACGGAACATTCGGCTATACGGAACATTCGGCTATACGGAACATTCGGCTATACGGAACATTCGGCTATACGGAACATTCGGCTATACGGAACATTCGGCTATACGGAACATTCGGCTATACGGAACATTCGGCTATACGGAACATTCGGCTATACGGAACATTCGGCTATACGGAACATTCGGCTATACTGAACATTCGGCTATACGGAACATTCGGCTATACGGAACATTCGGCTATACGGAACATTCGGCTATACTGAACATTCGGCTATACGGAACATTCGGCTATACGGAACATTCGGCTATACGGAACATTCGGCTATACGGAACATTCGGCTATACGGAACATTCGGCTATACGGAACATTCGGCTATACGGAACATTCGGCTATACGGAACATACGGCTGATGCCTTTATATGTCAAAAAGTCATTGGTGGCTGCTACCCAGTAGGCTGGACGCCATCTTAAAAAGATGGGTACCTGTTTGACCGGCGGCTGAAATTCGCTATACCAATCGATTGATGTACCGAACAAAATGCGGGATTCTGCATTCCACTGTACTTGGATCATCAACTATTGGGGGCATCGCCATTTCCCTTCTCACCCCCAACGAAAACAAATCTTTTTTTGAAGTGGATTCATGTGCACACTGTTTTTTACAAGCCTGATGTACATATTCAAGCCCTTTTCCAAAGTGTTAAATTCATGTCTGAATGAAAGTAAACATTATAGTATACAAGTGTATTATTATTATTTGGCCTTGTTTCTTTATACTAACATTGAAAGTAATGCTTATAAAGTGTTGTCTTGGAAATTGCCAGACAGTTTTCTTTAGTTCTACTTGCCGTCTTTTCCCAGTACCTGTAAATTGTTTCCCCTCTTTATTCATTTTTCTACTGTATTCATCTTTCTGGATTGTAATAACCCAAATATTTCTTTAAATTCCCGTCTTAACTGAGTCTACATTTTGTTCAATATTGTTTTTGTTATCTTTGCGAATGTGTATGTATTTTATAAATACTGTATACTGTATTGAAGAGTTTACTCCGGTGGATTATCGAACCCACGACTTTCTACGTAATAGGGCAGATTTCTGACCAATCAACCACTGAGCTTTCTATTGTTGTCTGGCTGTTTTGGATTTCATCCTACAGTTGGTTGTGATGCTTCTTGCTACCGTATATTAACCAGTTTGCGCCGGATGACAAATATAAACGCAAAGTTTTCCCCAGATTCAAAACGGATGACGCATAAACACGCCACAAGCAAGACCGGAAATGTCTGTCAGCAGCGAGCAAGGCCGGAAATGCGTGGGTGTGCTCTCCGGTACTGGCGGCCTGAACCTGCTTCGGATTGATTTTCGTTAAAAATAATCCCGCGCGTCGGCTCGGTGATGTTAAAATAATCCCTGCGCGAACTGGTTAATGCTTCCTGTAGATTCGTAGCGGCCAGTCAACACTGGCAAATTAGTCAGTCACAAATCCAACCACAAGTTGGGTCAGAGACATTGGGGGATGGACAGCAATGTCAAACAGCAAAGCAATGCTTTTGTCTCTTTGACAATCAGCCAGTTCAGTATTCCAACTGTGCACGTGCACATACAGATTTTAAAAAATTTCTTTCCAGATACAAATGTTCTCAAATGCGTGCAAAAAGATAGCGGGTACCAACAAATTAAAAGAGAATGTGGTGTTCTAAAGTACATGTACATGTACAGGTAACAATTTTCCCCAAAACAATATGGACAGTGTTTTCAGGCATTTTGTGTTAAATATTATCATCATTGTATTTTTGATTGCACTATCCTTAGTCTTGTGTGCATTATTTGCCATGTTTATCCTAAATTTTAAGATTCTACATGTACATGTACTTTAGAACACCACGATCTCTTTTAATTTGTTGGTACCCGCTCTCTTTTTGCACGCATATGAGAACATTTGTATCTGGAAAGAAATTTAAAACTGCTGCAAACTGCTTACTGGCTGGAATGACCTGAAATATAAAAATCAAATAAGTTAAGAGGGCCTAATATTTCGATCTTAACAAGATCTTCTTCGGATATGTGGTTAACTCGATCGTGACGATGTGTCAAAAGATAAACGAAAACAGACAAGCTTCCGTCAGGCTCACATAAAGCTCTACTTACTGGTGCAACATTTTTGCTGTGATAACGGCTCCATTTCAAAATCTTATCTACCGTACATCTGTCACCACAAAATAAGCGGAAAGTCAGAATTTGCCATTTTGCAGCTCAATGGCTTTAATTTAAAGAGGGGAGCGTCCATTTTTTGTTTTCAGATGAACCTTATCTGTTACTTCCCATGTTTGTGTTTTGTAAAACGTCTCTAAAACCTGGTATTTTCTATGTAGCTCGTTTGTAAGAGTTGACTGTGCATTCAATGTTCATGTAACACAACTGCAAGATTGTTTAATCCCATTTTTTTAAGATTCAGTTTTACTATTTCATTTAAAGGTACATGTACGGTAGTATACACCATTTGCAAACTATTTTGTCTTGGTTTTTCCATCTTCAATTAACATAAAACTCTTAACAGGTCAGCATCACAATATTTACTATATTTACTTTTCAAAAATTACAGCAAAAGCAAATAATGTATACCACCTTTAAGTTTCTGAATTTCCGTTACCGAACTCAGCACCCCTTAATGTTGTATAGTTTTGTACACCATTGGAAAGCTCTTGTTATATGCAGAATTCAGAAATATACCGTAAATATCTGATTTTCTGTAAAAGAGAATCCAACTTTCAACTTATTTTGTGATAACGGATCACAAATTATCTCATTCGAGATTGAAAAAGAGCGAACCCATCATTTCTTTGTTGTCTTTCTCGGTTGCCGCGGAAACAGATCGACAACCTCCAGGAGCAGCTTCACGAGAAGGAGGAGCAGTGCAGCCAGGTCCGAGCCAAGCTGTCCTCACTACAGGCCGACCAGACCAGCTCGGACAGCGCCCTGTCCAGCCTGGAAGATGCCCTGATGGAGAAGGACAAATCCCTGGAGAGGCTCAAGGAGCAGCGAGACCGGCACACCAAGGAGCACGAGGAGGAGCTGCAGAGCCTGCACAGGCAACTCAAGGAAGTCAAGATGCGGCTGGAGAACCTGCAGAAGGAGCTCGGCGAGAAAGAGGTTGGTGTCGGGGGCCAAAAGAGGTCCAAGTTTATGGAGCTGCCGAGCAGGAAAATATGGCCGCTTCCAATTTTCTTGGCTACGGCTCAAAATATACACAAGTCTATAGGAAGTAGCTGCAGTTGCTTCCATAGGTGCGAATTACTTGGTTACGGCTGTAAATAACAAAAAAAAAGTCTAATGGCTGCAGCCGTTTCTATAGATGAGTGTGTAATTTTCCAGCCATAGGCAAGTCATTCGGACACTGTCTATTGCTCAACAAGATTTATGTATATGATTTGAAAGTTTCAGTTTTAACCAGTTCGCATTGGGAATAGTTTTACATTGACCGGGCCCAGGCGCGGGATTTTTTTACATGAACTTCGATCCACGATGGGTTCGGGGGCATCTGTGGGTAGCAAATCCTGATATTTCTGGCCTCACTCGCTGCGAGCCAGTCGTTGACTGATATTTCCTGGCCTTGCTTGTGAGGTGTTCATCCGTCATCTGTTTTTGAATTTGAGAAAAACTTTGCGAGTATACACGTCCTCCAACCCAAACTGGTTAAAAGTAATCGTTTTTTGCTAAACGGATACATGTAAGTTCTGTGTTGAGAAGGTTTGTGGTACTTAACCAGTTTGCACCGGAGGACGTATTTACACGCAACGTTTTCCCCAGATTCAAAACAGATGACGCATAAACACGTCACGAGCAAGGCCAGAAATGTCGGTCAGCAGCGAGCAAGGCCGGAACCCGCTCAGATCGAGTTTCGTTAAAAATAATCCCGCGCCTCGGCTCGGTGAATTTAAAATAAGAGCTTCAAGAATTTGGACAAGATGAAAAGTTTGTCTGTGGCATTGGCTTTATTCCTTGCTAACAGTTATTCATCAGCATCCCCCTTCTGCCACCATTTTTTTCTTCGCCAGGCTAGTCTGATGGACCTGAAGGAGCACGCCTCAACACTCGCCTCGTCAGGTCTCAAGAAGGACTCCAAGATTACGACTTTGGAGCTGGCTGTGGGTCAGAAGACAGAGGAAACGGCTAGGCTGGAAGCCGACCTAAAAAAGGTTGGTTTAGTAGTTGCATCTTTGCGCACGATTTCATAAAACCTGGGCATACATGTAACTTACACAACGCATGAACTTTCATGAAATGTGGCATAACTGCAGGTTTTTGTGTATGATTTTGGTTCAGTCACGAAATATCCATGCCTGCCATTACAAAAAATTGAAAATCTTTGAATTGTTTTTGGAATCATACGGCAACTCAAACCAAACTAGCAGTTCATTTTACCTTCAAAACGAAACTGTGAATTTGTGTATGTCATGAACTTCTGATGGAATTTGTATGTCAAACACATCTGTCAGCGATTGGCCGAACAGAAAACTGCATGGTTTTTTTTGTCATGCCTCATATTGTGGTCAAGTCGAAGTCCAATAAAAAAAAGCGGGGGTGGGTATAGAACAAAATGTAGGCTTACATGTACTTCACGAGATTCCAAATCTAGAAAATAATGTCTATAATGTCTGGAATATTAAAGCCAGTTCGGTATTCCAACTGTGCATGTGCACAACAAGATTCAACAATGGTTCTCTTGGGATAAACGCGGTCGATAAATGCATATAATGCACACATGGGGATGTGGTAACCGAATCTGTATTCTGTGTAATTTTTCATGCAATCGAAAAGACGATGGGAACTTTTTGTTGGGACAAAAGTTTAGACACACCCTGAAAAGACTTGCTGACCAAATCTTTTTTAAATAAATGTTATTTTAGAACACAACAATATCTGTAAATTTGTTGGTACCCGCTATGCTTATGCACACATACGAAAACAAAAATCGTCAAATCTTGTTGTGCACACGTGCAGTTAGAATACCAAACTACACTTTAGCTTATTGTGCTATAGATCCAATGGAGACTTTATTCTTTGTTTCAGGCTACTTTTTAATATGTGATCTGTTCCAACGAACAATCAATGAAAAGTCATTTCGGAGTGGATTTTATAATTTTGAGGTTGTGGGTTTTTCTGAATCACTAACTGTTAATCTACAAGCTCCCTAAATCTTAACATAATCCATCACCCAGAAGTTGTTTGTTTTGTGTGAAACAATTGTGTATAGAAATAATACGCTTTTCTGAATTTTAAAGCTGTTTATCTCATAATTAGGTTGTAAGGGTTTTATCACTATGGGTGGGGGTACATATGTAATTGATGTTTACATCATTTTTAAGCTGAGAACCTGAAGAGTTAAAAAAAAAAGTCTAAAAAACAAAAATTGTCAACTTTGTCCGGGTTTTCGTTGGAGCAGGTCACATATTATAACAGTCAAAGTTCTAACGCTAGTCTATGGAATACCCCCTCGCATGGCAAGGGTTTACAATATGCGAGCAGATTCGGCAATTAATTATGCAAAAGAAGACTGTGTCCTGACCGGGGGATTCTAACCTCAGAATGATGGCCCCCTTGATACCATGAGCAGGGTTCTAGCTAGGACCTTTTTAGTGCCGGGTAAATTATCAGATTGCGAAGCGTTGCGAGTGCAGCAAGCGGAGCTCTCGCGTCTCACGGCCGGGGGTCCAGTTCATTTTTGCATGTTTCTGTGAAAGTCTAGCTAAGTTATTACAATTAATTACTACATGAACATGATTAACATGACTTTGTATCTCCTCTCTTTCTTTTGTGCCCATAATTTGATTTAAAAAAATTTAAAAAAATAAAATAATAAAAAATAAATAAAATTAGAACCCAAGAGCCGGGCGGAAATTTGCAGTGCCGGGCGGTATCGCCCGGCGCCGCCCGGCGCCGCCCACCGTGGCTAGAACCCTGACCATGAGCTGATACCCCACTCTGACCTCAACTGCTTACAACCTATACTATGGCAGTTATTAATTCAGTAGTGTAGTGGACTTTCTTCATTCATCTAACGCTCACTTTCATCCCTGAGTTTCATTCTTTCCTTTCCTTCATGCATGTGCAGAAAGCTCGCAAAATATACACGGTAAGTTGGGTGTGATACATGTACAGTACAGTCACACGGGCATGCACTGCATGGTTCTACTGAAATCATTATTACATGTACATTTCTATAAAGAAGAAGTCCTAAGCCTACCCTGTTTTAGAGTTGTCCCAAACTACATGTACATGTTCCTTTAAAAGAATATGATTTGCATTTTTTTCCCCCATTTTTACGCAAGATCTACTAACATTTATAAGGCCATTTAATTTGGTCTTTTAACCAGTTCGCGCCGGGATTATTTTAACATCGCCGAGCCGACGGGCGGGATTATTTTTAACGAAACTCGATCCGAAGCGTGTTCAGGCTAATAGTGCCGGGAAGCACACCCACGCATTTCCGGCCTTGCGCGCTGCTGACATACATTTCCGAACTTGAACTTGGCGTGTTTATGCGTCAACCGTTTTGAATTTGGGGGAATTTTTGCGTTTATATACGTCATCCGGCGCGAACTGGTTAACATCTACATTTAGGCATACAAAAAAAATATGTTATGTTGGCGTAACGGGCCCCCAAAAATAGGGTAGGTAGGTAGGTAAGGATTCTTTTTTTTTTTTTCTTTTTCTTCCAGCAATGAAAATGATATGTTTTCTAATTGTTTAAGGGGCCGTCCAAAGTTGTCAACATTTTTAAGGTCGTACAGAGCGTACTACTTTTCAAGAACCCCCTCCCTCCCCCCAAAGTAGTACTTTACAACATTTAGTCCAAACACCGGTAGGGCGTGGTGGGGCATTGCGTGCACGATGTCCATGCACAGCTGTGGGAACGAGTCGCAGTACAGTCGTGTCAAAGGTTATTCATTCACGTTTGGCACATTCGCGCGCTTATTCAGGGCTAGCTAGGGCATCAATGTGTGTACGTACACCGCATGGTTAACGTTGCGCTATACGAAATCATTGACAACTCGGTCGCCGCGGCATATAGTGCGGGCGGCGTCAAAAGTACCGGTATCTCATCCTCGCAAGTTGCACAATAGCTGTTAACAAGGTACCGGTATAACCATACCTGCCGAAGCAATCATTTTTGAACAGCGGACTTTGTATCGCTTCTGATTTTAACGTTGAAAATTCTTTCGAGATAAAAAAAGAAGGAAACAAAACTAATTATATAATTTTCCTTTGCTGATTGTACGGTACAAAATCAACATTTTATTCACAATTTAAAGTCGTACGCGGCCTCCGACCCCCCTTCCCCCTGTCGTACGCTTTGTACGACCATTAAAATGTTGAAAACTTTGGACGGCCCCTAAGCCGGTAGTGATACACGATAGCGTGTCCAGGTTCAATATTTTCACAATCCACACACACAACAATGAGAAACGGTCAGAAATGGTTTCAAACGTATTTATAACTAAATTTATATAGATTTTAATCATTAAATTTCGTCCCTTGAAAAAAAAATATCCAGGGTCGGCCGTATTTTTAGGGTCGGTCGGGTTACGCCAACATAACATTTTGTTTTTTTATGCCTTAGTGGAACACCGCTATAACGAACAACACAGGACCCACAGATTTTGTTCTGTACAGTATATCGATCGTTCGGCTTAGCGATTTTTTGCCGCTTGGTTCATCAAGTGCCCATTTTTCAAGATGGCGTCCGTCCTTTTAAATGGCGCCCCCTTGTTGCCTACATGTACATGTACCGGTACTTCATGTGCGCCATCCTTTATTCATCACACTGAATTCTTATTTATCACACCAAATTCTAAAGCAACGTTTTTTGGTTTCTTTCGTTGGGCAAATAATAGTCTGCCTAAATAGTACCTCCACCTCCCACACCCAAAACTGCAATTCCTTTCACTTTTTGTGAAGTACCGGTACGTGCTATGGCCTGGTATTCTGGAGCCTATAATTCGTGGCCTGCAGGTAGTTCTGCAGGTTGTGAATTTGAGTCTGTCCTGGGCTATGAAACTTCTACACATACATGTAATATGGGTAGTCATTATTAATGCATTGCAGTGGACTAGTTACCCTTTCATACTGTGAAGAGATCATATCTTGTTTCAGTGCAAGCGGCTGGTTCTTACACCCTTTCTTGTAACCCACACCTCGAGTGGCCTTCGGCCTTGTGATTGGCGAAATCATGTACAAAAAAAACCATCATCTACCAAGGGACCCAACTAGAAATGATCGGAAAAGACTTTTGTAAGTTATCCCGGCCAATTAAAAAAAAAAAAAAAAAAATCTGTCTTTTCACACACGAAATGAACAAAATTGGCCTATCATGTACAGTACATGTATTGACTTGTTTCTTACCAGTTCGCGCCGGGATTTATTATTTTCACATCACCGAGTCGAGGCGCGGGATTATATTTAACGAAACTCGATCCGAGGCGGGTTCAGGCCGATGGTACCTGGAAGCACACCCACGCATTTCCGGCCTTGCTCGCTGCTGACAGACATTTTCGGCCTTGCTCGTGACGTGTTTATGCATCATCCGTTTTGAATCTGGGGAAAAATTTGCGTGTACATTGTTTACGCCCTCCGGCGCGAACTGGTTAAATACCAGTCTGAGGACAATGCTGAATGTACCTTGACCAAGAAGACTCCCTTCGTTCGTCAAAAGCTTTGTAATTATACAAGGATTTGTCATTTCTCAAATGAAAGAGTTTTGCCAAACTCAAGCCTAAATGAAGTCAGACTCGCAATAAAATGAGAAATAATAGCACTTGTAAGTGATTGCACTGACTAATTCAACTGATAAAGTTTGTCACAAGTAAAATTACTAGCTTTTGTTTGCAGTTTTCAATGTTAAAATAGCGGAGCATGGATTGTAATTCTTTTCCAGTGTAGAAAGATCCCTTTCTGTGTTTCAGGCAGTAACCGCCTCCTTGTTCCACGTATCTAACATTTTCCCTAAAAACCTTTAATACTAACAACAGTTGTCACTTGTTCTTTACAGCTTTTTCTCAATCTTTGTGTTTTGAAAGTGGGACGGGATACCATTTGATTTAATTGACTAACAGTTGATTTGATTAACAGTTGATTAATTTCCTGTAATTGGCCCTACCTTTTAGAAACATGTATTCACGTTTTTGTATCACTGTGGAGACATGGCTTTGTTCTCGTGTACAAAATGGTTACAAGATTTAGTGGTGATCACATAATTCAATAATACATGGATTGGTTAAACATGTTAAGTATGGACTTGATATTAAAGCAAGACTAATTACAGTCTAATATTGGCTAAAATGAATTATCAAATGACAATAAATTAAGTACTCTGGGAGTTATGGTAGGAATGATTTCAGTTTACATTTGAACGTAAAAACTTCATGCAAAACTTGACTCATTGGTCTACGAAAGCAAAATTAAATTTGATGTTGCACATTTTTGTACAGCCAGTTTCAAGCTAAAAACAAAACTATCCCATGATTCTTGTTCTATAAAATCGAAGGAATTTAAACTTTTACCCCCAGTAGAGTTGAGATTTGTGCATGCAACTCCTACCGTCACAATTCCCAGATAGAGTAGTCATTATCTAGAAGTGTTCATTTACGTGTAACCACTTGTTTCATGTGCTCCGACAATATGGTATGTACTTGATGTA